>NAVB01000087.1:0-66904 GCA_002179805.1 Acanthamoeba lenticulata | reverse complement strand
ATTTTATAAATATATAAATATAATCAGAATGTTAATTATTTATTTCGTGCAGCACGGGGATCTGAACGCGGGAAACATCATGGTGGACGACCACCACAACATCTGGATCATCGACTTCTCGCACACAGGCCCTGGGCATGTGCTGAAGGACGTCAGCAAGCTCGAGTCCGACACACTCTACTGCTTCACCGCGCTCGAGAGCGAGGAGGACCTGGCCGAGGGCATGCTCATCACCAACCTCCTCCTTCGCGTTCGGTGCGGCCCGCCTCGTCGTCGTCATCGTCGCCGTTGTCGTCTGTTCGCGGCTGCTGCAGGCTCACCATGCGCGCAGGGACCTGGGCGAGGACCTGCCCGAGACGCTGCCGGGCCTGCGCCAGCCCAAGTTCGTGCGGGCCTACCACACGGTGCGCACGCTGCGCAAGATCACGGTGGGCATCGTGCAGGGCCGGCGCGAGCCGCTGGGCATGGCCATCCCGCTGCTCCGCTACGCGCTCCACGCCATGACCTATTCGCACCTCTCCCCGCTCAACCGCAAGTGGGCTCTCGGTCCGTATTCTTACGCGCCTGTCCTTGGCTCGCGGGCTGACCGGTTGTCTCTCTCTCTCTCTCTCTCTCTATGCATGGTGTGGCCATCGCGACGCCACAGCGGCGGCGTGTGGGTTCGCCGAGGTGGTGGCCGCGACATATTCGAGGCACGAGGGCCCGATCCGCGTGTACTGGCTGCCCCGCGAGGCGATGCCGCTGGTGCCGGGCCGGCTGGGGATGACCATCATCCCGGGCCGCAAGTGGCGCGACGAGGGGCTCGACCTGGACGAACTGCGGGCGCAGGGCGTCGACCGCCTCCTGTGCCTGGCCAACGACCAGGAGCTCTTCGAATGCGGCGTGCGCAATTTGCGCACGCTGGCCGAGAAGCGCGGCATCGTGTTCCACCACGTGCCCGTGTTCTTCCACTCGACGCCGTCGCTCGAGCAGACGGCGGAGCTCGTGCGGTGGATAGGCGACGCCCTCGTCGCCGGCCAGAACGTAGTCCTGGTGTCGTGGAGCGGCCTCGGCCGGTGCGGCGTGCTGGCAGGCTGCACCGTCCTGCAGTACGGCGCCGCGGCGGGCGACGTCGCGACGGTGGTGCGCCTTGTGCGCGAAGCGCGCAACAACCCGCGCGCCATCGAAAGCGAGCGCCAAGAGCACTTCCTGCGCGCCTTCGCCCACCACCTCTGCGAGCGCCACAACCAGCACGAGAGCGCCTTGTAGGGCTCCACAATGTGGCTTTGGTTTGTTTTTAATTCTTTTTTATTTCTTTTTTGAGTATTTGTTTTTGAGATATTCGTCGAAAAAAATTTCCGAGCTTCAATTACAAAAAGGCGCTGCCTAGTCGCGTGCGAAGGTCACGCGGGTGGTCGAGGGCGCCCGCCCGCTGAGCAGCGGCGTGCGCGCATCGGCATCGAGGCCCGCGCCGCCGTCGGTGGGTACGTCGGTGTTGATGGCCACCGAAGAGGAAGACGAAGAAGAGGACGCCGGCGGGGTCAGGACGCGATGCTTGCCGGCCGCCTTCTTGAGGCCCAGCAGGTTGTTGTAGCTGCTGGCCTCGATCATGCCCGCGCGCCTACGCTGCGGGCCCGCGCCGGCACCCGTAACCGATGCGGCGCCGGCCTGGATGACCTGGTCGAGCGGGTTGCTGCGGAAGGGCAGCACGATGGACGACACAGCGCGCTCCAGCCGGCGCGTGTCGCGGTCGCCCAGCGGGTTCTTCTTGAACCGGGGCTTCATGCCCTGCGCCCGGAGCGAGTCCATCACCTCGCGGTTGTTGTCGGTCTCGTCGGCGATCTCCTCCTGGATGAGCTCCTCGATGATGTCCTCCATGGTGATCACGCCCTGCACCGTCACCCGGTCGGCCGGGTCCACCACCAGCGCCATGTGGCCTGCGCGCGTCATCGCGGGTTCAACTCCCGTCAGCATCGCATGCTTGTTGGACGACAAGAAGAAGCAAAGAAGGGCGAAGCGTACTCTGGCCGCGCTGGAAGAGGTCGAGCATGGGGTGGAGGGGCATGTCGGCGCCCACCGTCGGAAGGCGGTGGAGGTTGAGCTCCTCGATGGGCACGGCGTCCTTGGGCGACAGCTTGATCAGGTTCTTGACGATGAGCATCCCGATGATGTTGTTCTTCTTGTCCTGGTACACCGGCACGCGGCTGAACCCGCTCTGCAAAATCTGTGGCGCGCGTGGGTCCGTCAGCTTCCCTTCAAGCTAGTCATTGGGAGGGACGTCGAAGAGTACCTTGTCCATGGTCTTCTCGTTGAGCTTGTCCGAGAGGGAAAGCATGAAGACCTTGGCTAGCGGGGTCATGCACTTGGACACCGTCTTGACCTTCATGTCCAGCACTCCTAATGATGACGACGACAGCGACGGTGAGACCATGAGGTCGACACAAGGGAGAAGGCGAACGAGAGGCACCCTTGATGATGTTGGCCTCGTCGACGGAGAGGCCTTCCTCCTCGCTCTCCTCGAGGTGCTCGCCCCGCTCAGCAGCGTCGAGCGTCCGCTCGCGCTTGGCCGCGCCCTTGGCCTGCGTCTCGCGGACGTGGAGGCTCACCAGCTCGGCAAGCTCTGCGGAATTTGAATTATAATCCACATTTTATTTGTTAAAAAAATTAAAATATAACAATGTGAATAGAACTAAATGAAACGCACCAGCACGACGGTAGAAGGTGCTCTGGGAGCCGGCCAGAGCCCAGTCGAGGATGAGGCTCGCAGGCCAGGCAAGCGGGTAGAGGAGCGCGATCAGCGCCCAGGCCAGCCACACGAGGTTGCCGCCGATGAAGAGGCCGTACCGCGAGCCCAAGGCCTGCGGCATCAGCCTACGCGCACACAAGCAGCAAAGGGTCAGCATCTGGTCGACTGGAAAGACCGCCGTTCGATTCGAGCTGAAGCGAAGGAACGTACTCGCCAGCGACCAGAATGGAGCCGACGGCCAACAGCACGGCCGGGAGCGGTCCAAAGAGGCTGGACCACGAACACAAGTGAGTCTCCAGCCCTCATTGTGGGGAAGAGCAAAAAGGTAAGCGTACAAGTAGAGGAGGACGGGAAGGGCAGACATGACCGCGGCGTTGGCGATGAAGAGAGTAGCCAAGAGCAAGTGGCGCTTCTTCGTCACGCTCGCAATTCGCGAGGCTGAGAGGCAAGACCATCAGATGAGTACCCCGGAAAGGTTTGGGGGAGCGGAAGGAGGAGGACGTACCGTATTTTTGTTCTCGGGGTGTGCCGCCACCATTGATGAGGATTTGGAGGCTCACCATATCGGTGGACATGAGGCTGATGGTCAGCGTCGAGAGCATGCCTGAGCATGGGAATGGCGCCGATACATCAGCCAAAAAGAACGAAAAAAGAACAAAGATCGAAAAAAGGGCTCACCTGCGAGCCAGAGAAGGACGAAGCAAGAGCTGAGCAAGATGGCGAAGCTGGCGCCGACCGTGGGGAGGTGAGCTATCTCGACCGTCCCCACATGTGGAATGTCAAAGGCCCAGTCGGCCCGGACCAGGTGCGGCCCTGCGCCAACGGCCAGGCTGAGAGCTGTGAGCGCTGCATGCTGGCTTTTCATGTTTGTTGTGCGATTGTTGAGTTTTAGTGTTCGCTTCTCTCTCGCTCTAAACGTCTATCCGGAGTGGCGCTGAGGTGTAGAGAATTCAACTGAGACGCCGCAGTTGGTCTTTTTGCAATGGAATTGGGGAAGCAGTGACGAGAACACACGGCTCCGGTGCGAATCACCGTGATCCGAGCGCGTGCCCAAAGGCCTCAGTCAAGTTTGGGATGGGTTTCCTCTACGTTTCGATGTCGGCCACGGTGTACACGCAGCTGGTCCGTGCTTTCGCCGACTTCTCCGTGAAATCGCCGATGAGCCCGAACTGAAGAAAAAGCATTTCATAAATAATAAACTAAACCGAGAGAAAATGGAGAAGCGGATGCTTCCTCGAAGGCTGTAAGATTTCGTTGTTACCCAACACGCGCGAGGAGATGGGTCGACTCGAGGCGCTACGTGAGGCGCCGGTCTCCTCGCTCATCGTGGTGGCTGTTGCCGTGTTCACAGACGGGTTGGTGTACGGCATGGTGGTTCCTATCTTCGTGCCGGAGGTGCTGCAAGTCACCCCCTTCCAGGTACAGAACCTCCTCTCATGGGCTCTGCAGCTCCTTTCTTTCATGCCACCCTCGTCCGCCAACCTCCTCCGCCACCACGTGTCTTGTGCTTTGGTGCCGCCCACTCAGCTGGGCGTCTTGTTTGCTGGCTACGCCGGCGGCCTGCTCTTGTTCACGCCACTTCTTGGCATCCTCGCCGACACGTAAGGCACCCTCCTCTTTGAGCTCCGGCCCCTCTGTTTGGTTCCATAACCGGCAGTGTGTCTACACGCAATGGCACGTGCTCTGCACATGTGGTTTCCCAGGGTTGGACGGAAGTGGCCCATGCTGGGCGGCCTGGTGGGCCTGAGCGCCGCCACCATCACGCTGGCCTTCACCCAGTACTGGGTCCCTCTCGTCACGCTCATGGCCACAGCTCGGAAGGTTGTAGCTGACGGGCTCTGTCGTGCGCTGCAGAAACTACCCGTTGATGGTCCTGGCACGGTTCATGCAGGGCGCGAGCTCAGCGGCGACGTGGGTGGCCGGCCTGGCGCTGCTAGCCGACACCTACCCGGCAGAAGAGCTCGGGAGCGTCATGGGCATCGTCATGACCGCGATGTCGCTCGGCATGCTGATCGGCCCGCCGTTCGGCGGTTTCGTGTACCAGTTTGGCGGCTACCAGATGCCGTTTTTCCTCGCTTCTGGTCTCTCTGGCTTCCATTCTCCTCCTTCGCTCGAGCTCGGTCATGGGACTCACGGGGCCCTCGTGAGTGGCAGGTATGGCGCTGCTCGACGCCATCGTGCGGGTGGTGCTCATCACGGAGCGCGTGAAGCCAGCCCGCTTGTACGACAGCGACCAGGGCGAGGCCGGAGACGGATCAGAGGCCACCGCCAGCACGCACTTGCTGGCGCAGCACCGCGGTGAGGACGCCACGGCGATGAAGGGCTTTGGCTACTGTGCGCTTCTTCCCAAGAGCCGGCCGTGTCAGCCCTCCCCACTGATCAAACGTCGTATTCCACTGCAGCGACGGCCGACGACGTGCTGTACACCGATGAGGACCTGGAGAAGGTGCGCCAGCACTTGCCGCCGCCGGTGGCAAAGCGGTCGCCGACCTTCTTCGAGATCCTACTCAACCGCAATGTGCTGGTCACCAACATTATCGTAGCCCTAGGCGCCAACGCCATCACCGTCCTCGAGCCCACCCTGCCAGCCGTCCTCCAAGGTTTGTGTACCATTAATTCCTATTATTCATTTTAACTCGAGCTATAGCTTAGCCGTGCCCTGCGTTCATACCAGAGCGCTTCAGCGCGCCGTCGGTGGTGATCGGGCTGGCCTTCATGGCCATGGCCCTGGCGCACGGCACCATGGCTCCCCTGGTCGGCTGGCTCTCAGATCGGATCGGCGGACGCGTTCCCATGCTCGTCGGCCTCGTCACGCTCTCCATCTCTCTGGTTCAGCCTTCGCCTTGCACATGATGGCTCAAGTTGGCTTGTGATTAACGAAGGCGATGGTGAAAATCGTGCAATAGAGTCTGCTCTGGATGCCCCACCAGCTGTGGTTGATGATCGTCATGCTGGTAGCCGTTGGCGTCACCTCGGCCTGCGCGCTCACGCCGACGCTCTCTGAACTGGCCGCGACTGTGGATGCGATGGGCGGGGGAGTCTACGGCCGGGTCTACGCCATATTCAACTGGTTCTATGCCTTTGGCATGTTGGGCGGTACGGACCTCTTCTTCGGCCTGATTAGCGCTGCCACTTTTGATTGACATAAGAGTCTGCGCCACCCTAAGGGCCGCTCATTGGAGGCGCGTTGGTGGAGTGGCTCAGCTTCAAGACCATGCTTCTCCTTTTTGCAGGTCCGTTCTCGTTGCCCATCTGGAGGTGGGGAAGGGACTTGACCGGATGTCTGACACAACTCACGTTCACGATCATGATAGCCGCGTGCGTGGGCTTTGTACCCGTGGCTGGTTTGCACTGGTGGACGCTGGCGCGCAGTCCCGCCCGTGAAAACGTGAACGACTCGCCCCTGGAGCGGTAACCATTGTCGTCACACGTGTAAATATGTAGTTATTGGCCTAGGAGCTCCTGGAAGTGCGGGGAGAACGCATCATCTTCGCCCCAACAATTTTTGGGTTTCTTTTCTTTTCTTTTCTTTTCTTTTCTTTTCTTTTTTTTCTTTTCTTTTCTTTTTGGGTGTTTTTGGCGCCACCGCCCCTCGCTAGATGGAGAAGGAGGAAGGGCATGGGCCACAGGGGAGGAAGCGGAGGATAATTACGATCCCAGAGCTTCTTCTGCAGTACTTCGAGTGTAGCGTGGAGGTGGAGAGTCAGGACGGACGCAAGAAACGTTGCTTCTGCACAAGGTTTTACCCCCTCGAGGGTCGTGGCAGCGAAAGGCAGGCGTGTCAAGAATGCCGCCACAGCTACCGCTACCACCGATACGATCCGACAAGGCCATTGCCACCCAAGAAACCCCGCACCTTTGTTGAGTCCGCGCCTGCCTCCCCTGCTCCCGCTCCTCGACCTACGCCCGCTCTTGTGCCTATTCCGCTTGCTCCTGCTCCTGCGCCTGCGCTCGCCACCCCAACCCCTGCACTTCGACCTGCGCCTGCCGCTCTTGCTCTTCCTCCTGCCCCTCAGCCTGCCGCTCCTGCTCTTCGACCTGCGCCTGCTCTTGCTCCTACCCCTGCTCCTGCCCCTGCTCCTCGACCTACGCCTACTCTTACCCCTACTCCTGCATCTGCTCCTCGATCTACGCCAGCTCTTGTGCCTACTCCTCTTGCTCCTGCGCCTGTTTCTGCATTTGGTGTGACTCCTTCAGCTCCACTTGCTTCTACGTCTGCTCCTACGCCTACTCCTCCCGCTTCTCGACCTGCACCTACTCTACGACCACCCTTGCGTGGTTTGCCAGCATCTACATGTCCCGATGCCACGCGGCGCCTGCTGCCCGGACTATCCTTCCAAGTGCGGTTCGCCATCGACCAGCTGATCGCTGCTGGCGACCTGGAGTGGCACCAACTCCATCCCACATTGCTCAACGCTCTCAAGAGCGAACACAACACCTACGACAAAGCCATTGCCTTCATCAAGTACGAAATCCGAAGGCAAGGCCCCTTGCAATACGAACAACGCAACTCCCGCGAGCTGGCGGGTGCCTTCATTTCCCACTTGGTGTGGCATTGTCTTGTAATGGAGGTTCTCACATCACCAATCACTTGACAGACATGAAAAAACATTACCAGCGGTTCTACAAAGGTGCCGCCAAAGGTGCGCCGACTCTGACATGTCAGTGAACACAAGAAGACTCATATGAACTTGCGGGGGGATCGACGCATAGAGCTGGACCGTTGGTCTGCTCCCGAAGGCCAAGTCGTGGCCATCAGCTGTCGTGTCACCTATGATGAGATTTCCTTTTCCGGTCCCTACGCCGAGCAGTCTAACCGAGTATACCCCGTCCTCTTGCTCCTCATGTTGAAGCCCACCAAACCGTCATCTAACGTGTTTGTGTGCTCTTGTGGGCTCTGCACACACGTCAAGGCTGTGCGCAAGTTCGGCTCTGACCGGTTCCTGCGGGTCACATTCGACAAGTGGAGCCATCCGAACCAGAAACTCCTGGAGGTCGCCTACAAGGAGGTGCTCACCAAGGGGATCCAGCTCGGCGGCCGGCAGTATGACATGCTGGCCTGGTCAGCCAGCCAACTGCGCGAGGGCAAGTGCTACTTTTTCGCGTCGAGCGGAGACGACATCAACGACGGCATCACAGCTGACTACGTACCCTTTCTTCCCTCCCCTTACGCTGCTCTGTCAAGGGCTTCGGCCTTTGCTGGTTGGGTTCACTTGGGACTTCTGTTAGGTGCGGTGGTGGCTGGGCGACTTTAGCGGCCAGGCAACCTTGTCCAAGTATGCCGCACGCATGGGCCAGGCATTCAGCAAAACGATGCCCACTATTGAACTTCAAGAGAACGAGATCGAGGTGCGTGCACTCGGCTTTCTCACAGCCTTGTAGGTGGCAGAGAGGCTCATGGTGGTTGTGCTGATGTGTCTGCAGGTTGTGGACGACATCACGACTGAGGACAAACAGTACATGTTCACGGATGGCGTTGGTGAGATCTCATCAGAACTGATGGATGAGGTGGCCAAGGCGATCAAGCATCGGCGCGGCCTCTCGGCTTTCCAGATGCGGTGCGGTGCTGCCAAGGGCGTGCTGATGCTGAACCCCAAGCTTGTTGGCCGAAAGGTCATCTTCCGCAAGTCGATGGTCAAGTACAAGATCAGAGACCCGTCGCCACCAGAACACCGCATCATCGAGATCATTCGGCCAGCTCAGGCCCTCATGGGCGCCCTCAACCGGCAGTTCATCATTCTTCTTCATGCGCTCGGCATCTCCACAAAAGCCTTCCTCGAGCTCCAGCAAGGTTCTGTTTAATTTAATTTACCTTTTTCTTGAGAGACTTCTGATGGTTTGTGGTCTACAGGCTACATTGACCAGCTCTTGACCTGTGACAGTGGCCTGGACGATCTGCTCTCGTTCCTCAAGTCGGAAAAGCAAGAGGGCGAAGAGCACGACCGTCTGCGAGCCGAGATCAAAGAGTTCATCATGGCTGGCCACTCCCTCGACGAGCCCTACCTGCACCAGATCATCAACCATTTCAAGAAGGCGAAGCTGGTACTGCATTGCTGTTCATGTTCATGTCCATTTGTGATGTGAGGAGCTTCTGACACTGCCCTGTCTGCTTCTCCCATCTCAGCGCCATCTGTGCACAAGAGCTCGCATCCCCATCGCCAAGTCACGCGTGCTCATGGGCGTTGCCGATCAGTCGGGCCGGCTCCAATATGGCCAAGTGTTTGTGCACTTGAAAACCGATAGCGACCCCCTCACTGGACCCGTGGCTGTCAGCAAGAATCCCTGCCTCCACCCGGGCGGTACGCGTGCAACGCCAGATCCCGTGAAGAAGCCTTCGCTTCCCCTCCCCCCCCAAATCCACAACGCTGATGTTGATGCTCCCTCTGTTCCACACGCCACAGACTTTCGGCTTCTGGAAGCTGTGGACATCCCCGAGCTGGAGCACTTGACCAACGTCATTGTGTTCCCCACGCAAGGCCCACGACCGCACGCGAGCGAGATTTCAGGTGCGCGCAAATAATCATTTAAAAATAAAAAGGTAATGATTTTGCTCACCTGACGAATGATCCTACAGGTGGCGACTTGGACGGAGACAATTTCTTCGTGACGTGGGACAAACTTTTGGTCACAATCAAGCCCGTTGAGGCGCAGCTTCTCCCCTCGGACAAGGCCCACGAGAACCCACGCAACATGATCCCCA
The DNA here is from genome assembly GCA_002179805.1 of Acanthamoeba lenticulata. Lineage (NCBI taxonomy): Eukaryota > Discosea > Longamoebia > Acanthamoebidae > Acanthamoeba > Acanthamoeba lenticulata. Next base: position 57,479 of record NAVB01000087.1, on the reverse strand, counting down.
AGGAGGAGAGCCTCATCATGCCGTGCTTGATTGATCTCTTCCTTCAGCAGATCTTCAACGCTGCCATTGGCAGCGTCTCCAACCTGCATCTTGCCCTGGTTGAGAACTTTCCTGAAGGCGCCAACCATCGCGTCTGCCTTGAGGTACAGCATCTTGTTGTTGTTGTTGTCAAATGCTGTGTGTGCTGGAGTGAGCTGACATGTTTGAGGACCTCCCAGCTATCGGAGCTGTTCATGCGGGTGGTCGACGCGGCAAAGACTGGAGAGATCATCAATGTTGCCCGGTTCTATAACCAGTTCCGTGGATACCCGCACTTCATGTTTGCCGACGAAGGCGAGTTTGCGCCCAAGAGGACAGACAGGAGGTTCCACTCCAAGGGTACGGCAAGACTCTAGCCACGCTTTGTCAAGCTCTAGTGCGCTCACCCACAAGCACTTGCACGCATGCGTGCAGGTGTGTTGGGACAACTTTATGATCAAGTCAAAGCTGCTGAGCAGATGCTCGATGCTGGACTCGGTCCAGGCACAGTCCAGATGGATGAGGACCTGGTCCTCCCAGGGCACGAAAATCACTTGGCCTATGCCAAAACATTTGTACAGGAACTCCTCCTCGTCCCCATGGCCATGCTCACCAGACCAATGTTGGTGGTGATGATGGTGGTGGTGCAGTACCAGAATTACCTGAAAGAGATGACGAAAGCCATGAACTTCCAGGGGGAGCAGCGACAGAAAGAGATCACCAAGATCGAAGCCAAATATTGCAAAATCTTCAAAGAGGCCCCCAGCTACACCCTGGACGATTTCCACAAGAAGGCTTCGGCTTGGTACATCTCCACATCATCGTTACACGTTATGTCATGTTTTTTTGACAATATTTGTTGTGCAGGTACGTGGCCTGTTACAGCCAGCAGCAAGGCAAGAACAGGCCCACCCTGACGTTCCCGTGGCGCACTGCTGGTGACGAACTGAACTGGATCAAAGCTACTGCGGATGCCAAAAGATGCAAGCCCGACGGAAAACCCAAAGCGATTGCGCCATCAAGGCTTCCCCTCATACGTTTGCACTTGCCCAAACAATAAATACTTTTTTTTCCGCTCCCAAAAACAAGAAAGAAAAAAAATTAAACGTGGCAACGCGATGGAGCTTGCGCAAGAGCAGCCGACAAAAGATGACTCCTTGTGGGTGCTGCTGAAGCGCCGCCTTGCTGGTACCGGCACCATGCAGCTTGCCAGTGGCCAAAGTGTGTAATTAAGTTCTTTGGCTCCGCGCAGGGTTGGACAACCTCTTCCTGCTGGCCGAGCAGCCGGAGCACTTGATGGCCATCGCTGGTTGCTGGCGCTTTGCCGTCCCTCCGCGGAAGGACGATGTGCGGTCTACTTTCCAGCGGCTTGTGGCCACCTTCCCTCGCTTCCAGCAACGCGTACTCGCCCCTTCAGGATACAACTTGCGCGGCGTCGCTGACCAATCCTCCTCTAGGTGCGCGTAACGTTTGGAGGCTTGGCCTACTGGGAAGACACGCCAGGCCTCGACGTCAACGACCACATTGTCCCCGTACTGTTGGTGCGTCCTTCGTTTTTTTGGGTTTTTTTATTATTATTATTTCAAACTCCTTTCTTGACCCGCGAGGCCAGCACGAGGAAACGCGGCCACAAGCCGAGGACGAGTTGGAGAAGGCGATGGCCTACGATGACGAGCGGCTGAAGCAGATTCTGGGCGACCTGATGAGCCAGCCTCTCGACCGCTCGCGACCTCTGTGGATGGTCTACGACATCCGCGGCTTCGCCGACGGCTCCTCCGTGCTCTTTATCAAGATCCACGTATCACTTGCCCCAGAGCCTTGTTCGCTGCTTCAGTGAGTCTGACTCGAGCTTGTGTGTCGTGTGCGCTACGCCACATAGCACTGTATCGCTGACGGGCAGGGCAGCATCCGCGCCGTGCTCACGATGGCGGCCGGCGGGGAGACCGACCTCCGCAGTCTGCAATACGGACAGGCCGAGAGGCAACTGCGCGAGCTCGAGAAGAGCCGGCGGCGCGCCGAAGAAAAGCACTCGCTGAGCGACGACCTGGCCGCATGGGGTCGTGCGATCCTCCGCCTGTTGCTGCTCGTCGTGGGCATGGTCTATGTGTACCTCGAGTTCGTCGGCGTGGCGCTCCACACCAAACGCTCCTTCAGGAGCAAGCTCACCGCCCAGAAGGCCGTGACGTGGTCCCGCCCGGTGAGCCTGGACGACGTCAAGCTCATCAAAAACACCTTTGGCGTCACCGTCAACGATGTCCTCGTGGCCGCGCTCACCGCCGCCTTCCGGTACTGCGTCAGCGACGCGCACGACCAGCAGGATCGCAACTGACCGCAGGGACGGTGGGCCGCATGCAGGACGCATCTGCTCGACACCGACCAGGAGCTGATGGAGCGCGACCTCCTCACGGCCATCCCGGTGAGCCTCCGCGAGCTGGATGACTGGGAGCTGGGCAACAAGGTCTGCACCGTCTGGTTCTACTTCCCGGTGTCGATCTCCGACCCACTGGCGCGGCTGAGGGAGGTCCACGAGCGCATGAACCGTCTCAAGACCCGACCCGCGGCCCAGATCCAGTATCTCCACATGCGCGTACGTGTACTGATTTCTTTTAATTTTATTATCAATTATTTATTTGGTTGACGAGCAGATGTTGGGGAGCATTCCGGGCTTCTTGACGAACCCGGTGGTGTTGCGCCATTTCAAGTGGTGGATGGGCAAGTGCCACTGCTTGATGACCAACGTGCCGGGCCCGAAGGTGCCGCTGGTCATGGCCGGCCAAGAAATCGTCTCCTACACCGTACGTTCCCTCCTTGCCTTTGAACTACATCATGTGCTGTCGATGTCTGGCGTCTGATCGTGATGGCGGAGGGACAAACAACAACAGGGCTTCGTGCCGCAGTCGGGCGATGGCGGAGTGGGCGTGGCGCTGATCAGCTACTGCGACCAGGTCATGCTCTCCGTCCACTCGGACGCGGGCCAGCTTGAGCCCACGTCGTCCAAGACCGGCCGGCCGGTGGTGCCGCTCGAGCAGGCCTTCTACGACGAGGTGCAGCGCCTCAAGGCCCTCGCCCTCCTACACCGCCAGGAGCAGGAGGAAGAGGACCGGGAGAAGCAGAAGGGAGACCAGCGTCGGTCGGCTGGCTGTGATGATAACAACATGAAGAAGAAGGTCAAGTGATACAAGAGGCCGGCATTGTATCGCGTTGGGCAGGGTTTGATTTGTACAGCGCTTGCGGGATGACGAGGAATGATGAAGAAGAAGGGCAGGATGAGGAAGACGAGACGCCGCCGACCAGCAATCACAAACATTCGTGTACTACTACTACATGGAGCTTCTCTGTCTTTCTCAGTCCTCATGAAGGTGGTTGTCGCCCTGGCCCAGATGCTGGGCCTCCCGCAGCTCCACCTGATCGAAGAACCCCTTGCTGTTGGGTAGGTGGGTGGGCGTTGTGAGTCACTGCATGACGATGTGACCAGGCCAGCGTTGACGCAACAAGAGGAAAAAGCGTACATGAAGCCGGGAGTCTTGAGAAGGCGCCGGTTGGAGATGTTGGGATAGACATCCTCGAGGAAGTAGTAGATATGACCCACCACCAGGCCCATGAGGTCGTACACGGGGCTCTGCCCCAGCACCACGCCTTGACGCGGACATCTCGATGTCAGAGCAAGCAAACGGTAATGAAGAAGATGAAAGTGATGAAGATGACGTACCAAAACCAAGAATGACCCAGGGGAGGTATGGGGCCGTGAAGTTGAAGAGACCAAGGAAGCTCATCGTGACGTTCTGGTTACGTCGGCTCCAGACGTAGACGATAGCAAAGGCCAGAGCCGGCGCCAGGAAGTACATGGAGGGCGCCTTGGGGACAAAGTACATCACGCCCTGGATCGCCACGAGGAGGACAGCGCAGAAGAGCCACAAAAAGAAGTAGTCGCCGGTGCGGCCCCGGTAGGAGCCCTCCTCCAAGCGCCGGCTGTGCTGGTAACTGTTCCCAGAGGTAAAGGGGAGTGTCAACTTTGCCGTAGGGGAACCGACTGAAGATGGAGAAAGATCGTACGTGAAGAACATATGGAACACAAAGTTCAAGTTGAAGGTATCGAAGAATAGAAACGTTGTGATTAACCGCCAAAACTGCCAGTTAAGAGTGGGTTTGGTAAGAAGAAAGCACTGCGTTGAACCCAATGCGAAGGGTGAGCTGTGCATTTGGCGGCAGGCGTACCTGATAATGCTTCCAAATAGCGTGGAAATTAAGGTAGAGTAGGAGAGGACTTACGAATTCCAGCTGCACCGCCAGGGTTGTGAGGCAGCAGAGCGTCATGTACGTCCGCGTGATCAGCGGAATGCTCTTGTACCAATCTTCGAACGTAGCCATGATGCTGCACGACACCATTTAGCAGGAGGGTGGAATGAGGGCACATGATATAAGAGGAACCTGTTTCAAGTCAGTGGACGGCAAGGGCGAAGAGGCGAAGATTGAGATGCTAGAGCGGACAAGGCACTCTAGACGGATGACGTCACGCGCCTGAGTTTAGCAATCCTCAAAAATACCGGGATTAATAAAGTGGCAGTGACGTCCTCGCAGGCTCGATTGCTTGACACAGCGACGAATTGGATCGATCTCGCCTGGTACTATAGCAAGTGAGGCGAAATGTCGTCCACTGTCTCAAAGACTGTGGAGGAGAAGAAGTCGTCCGCTTCCCGCAGCGGCCTCTTTGACTTCAATTTTAGGGTTCCCGAGGCCAAGTACGGCGTGCTGTTGACTGCTCTCGCTCTGTCCCTCATTTACATCGATGGTGCGCCATTTGGACTCTCTCTAATCTTGTTGATTACCTGTTTTACGGCAATGAGAACCACAACTCACTGCGACCTCATGCTTTCATCTTTCTTTCAACTTTCAGCGTTCGCCACTCGCCTCTTCTCGGTGCTGCGCTTTGAGAGCGTGATCCATGAGTTCGATCCGTACGGCTGCTCCCCACAAACCCAAATCACTGCCATTTTTGACTGATGATCCTCTTGTGCTGTTCTACAGGTACTTCAACTTCCGCTCGACCAAGTACCTTGTGTACGAGGGCCTCTACGAATTCTTGAACTGGTTCGATGAGGGAGCCTGGTATCCTCTGGGGCGTATCGTGGGTGGCACCGTCTACCCTGGTGCGTTCATGAGCTCACTTGGGAGTGCTGAAATGGTTCGAAATTGGGCTCACCGCTCGCTCCCTTCACTTAGGCCTCATGTTCACTGCCGGTGCCGTGTATCACGCGCTTCACGCCCTCAACATCACCATCGACATCCGTAATGTGTGCGTGTTGCTGGCCCCGTGGTTCGCGTCCAACACCGCCATCATCACCTACTTCTTCACTAAGGAGGTTCACGACAAGTCAGCTGGCCTTGTTGCCGCTGCGATGATCGCCATCGTTCCTGGTAATCTAAGCTTCTACTTTCGCTTTGATTCTCCATTTTTGCCCTTCCTTTTGCATCTCACTTGGCTTACGCAAATCATTCAATCTTCACCTGCACACAACAAGGCTACATCTCGCGTTCGGTCGCTGGGTCGTTCGATAACGAGGGTATTGCTATCTTCGCGCTCATTCTTACCTACTTCTGCTGGGTCAAGGCCGTCAACACGGGCTCGCTCTTCTGGTCGGCTATTTGCTCGCTGGCCTACTTCTACATGGTGTCGGCGTGGGGTGGTTACATCTTCATCATCAACCTTATTCCCCTGCACGTCCTGACCCTCCTCATCACCGGCCGCTTCTCGTCGCGCCTCTATGTGGCCTACTGCACCGTCTACGTCCTCGGCACGCTCCTCTCGATGCAGGTCACCTTCGTCGGCTTCCAGCCCGTCCAGTCGTCTGAGCACATGGCCGCCTTCGGCGTCTTCGGCCTGCTCCAGCTGTATTGCTTCATCAACTGGGTCCGCTCCTTCCTCCCGCCCGACTCCTTCCGCGTCATCTTCCGCGCTGCCGTCTTCTCCGGCGCCACCCTCCTCGCACTCGCTGTCGCCGTCGGCACCTACACCGGCTGTACGCGCTCCTCCGCCGTTCATGTTAGTTGTTTTTATTTGATTTTGCATTGGAGTTGTTGCTCATTTTTTTGGTCCTGGCCCGTTGTAGACATCTCGCCGTGGACGGGCCGTTTCTACTCGCTGCTCGACCCGACCTATGCCAAGGACCACATCCCCATTATCGCTTCCGTGTCCGAGCACCAGCCGACCACGTGGGCCTCGTTCTTCTTCGATCTCCACTGCCTCGTGTTCCTCTTCCCGGCCGGCCTCTACTTCTGCTTCCGCAAGCTGACTGATGCCAACATCTTTGCCATCCTCTACGGTGTGACGAGCGTCTACTTCTCGGGCGTGATGGTGCGTCTGATGCTGGTCCTGGCTCCGATCGCGTGCGTCCTGTCGGCCATCGCCATCTCGACGACGCTCAAGACCTACTCGAAGTACCTCAAGCGGCGGCCCAACCCGAAGAAGGGCGACACAGTGTACCCGAAGCAGCAGGAGGTGGCGTGGGTGGTGATCACGGGCATCACCATCCTGCTCATCTTCTACACCTTCCACTGCACGTGGGTCACGGCCGAGGCCTACTCGTCGCCGTCGATCGTGCTCGCGGCGCGCGGCCACGGCGGCAACAAGATCATCTTTGACGACTTCCGCGAGGCCTATTACTGGCTGCGCCAGAACACTCGCGAGGACGCGCGCGTGATGTCATGGTGGGATTACGGCTACCAGCTGAGCGCGATGGCCAACCGCACGGTGCTGGTGGACAACAACACGTGGAACAACAGTCACATCGCTCAGGTGGGCAAGGCCATGTCGGCCTACGAAGATGTGGCCTACGACGTCATGCAAAAGCTCGACGTCGACTATGTCCTGGTCATCTTTGGCGGCCTCACGGGCTACTCGTCCGACGACATCAACAAGTTCCTCTGGATGGTCCGCATTGGCGGCTCGACCGATCCCTCCATCCGCGAGGAGGACTACTACTCCAAGGACAAGAGGTTCACCATCGATCGCGCCGGCTCGGACAAGATGCTCAACTGCCTTATGTACAAGCTCTGCTACTACCGCTTCGGCGAGGTCTACACGGAGCAGGGTATGTAGTACATCCGGATCGGGATGTTGTTGGAGGATGATGGAATGCTAACCATGTGGGTGATGACGCGGGGGGCACAATCAACAGGTCAACCCTCGGGCTTTGACCGAGTGAGGAACGTGGAGATTGGTAACAAGAACGTGGAGCTCGAGCACCTGGAGGAGGCCTACACGACTCAGCACTGGCTCGTCCGCATCTACAAGGTCCTTCCGCCCATGAACCGCGGCTAAGCCTCCGGCGAGTGTTCCCGCACGGAACAGCAAATGCACTCTCCTCCCTTCCTGCTCTCTCTTTTCCCTTCCCTCGTCCAAGGCCTCGGCGGGCACCACAACTGCTCCTCCCTTAAATCGAGCGCCACTTGTGAAATTGGGCGATATGTCATCCATCTCCAAACTAAAAGTGTTTTTTGGCTCCACGTTCTTGTTCGCTCGAAATCACTTCTCCTTCTTGTCCTCCTTCTTGGCCTTGTCGCCGTAGCGGGCGGCCTCCTTGAGGGACTTGAAATAGTCTGCCGTGTTCTTCATGCCCTCCTCGGCGGTGAAGATTGGCTGCCAGCCGAGGTCCTTCTTGGCCTTTTCGCACGAGAAGTAGTACTCGGCGCACGCCAGCACGATCGTCACCGGCGTCAGGTGCTCCAGCTTTCCGAGCGACACGCGGCCCCTGCGCAGCAGCACCACCACGTCAGCTCCGCTGGAGGGCGCGGGGCGTGGCGAGAAGAGGACACATACTTGGTGAGCCAGGCAAAGGCCTCAACGAAACGGGCCAGCGCGGTGACGAGCCAGCCGGGCATGAACTTGAACTCGCGCCCGAACTGACGGCTGAACAGCGAGTTGAACTCCTCGTAGCCCATGGGCTCGTCATCCGAGATGAAGTAGGCCTGGCGGACGACCACGACCAACCATCAACCCAACGTGAGCGAATGGCAGCCGTGGGTGTGTGTGTGAGTGGATCAGGACCTGGCCGGCAGGCGGGGCGCCAAGGGCGAGGTGCTCCTCGAGCTTGAGGAAGGCGTGCACGAGATTCTCCACGTAGACGTGGTCCTGCTTGTTGTTGACGGTGCTTAGGCCCGGGGCCCCGGTGGCGAGCACACTGCCGATCAGCTGCGTTGTCCCAACCCGCAACACACACGATGATCATGAGCGCTTCGACTTAAGCTCACCCATCCGTTTAGGCGCCGGAGACGTACGGCATCGCGAGGGCCGTAGATGGCGTTGGGCCGTACCGCTGCGGTGGCGAGCCCGCTGTAGCCGTTGGAGGCCAACACCAGCTGCAAGCCCCGGTTATTTAGAATGAATGACGATTTTCTAAATAATCGGAAAAAAAAAACTTAGAGGAGCACCTTCTCGGCCAGCATCTTGGTGTGGGTGTAGTGGCACAGAGGCTCCTCGGGGTACATCAACGTGTGCTCGGCCTGATTTTGGAGCGGCTTCTTCATCGTCTCTGGTGAAAGGGTAAACAGACACGAAGCAATTAATGATGGATGATCATTGTTACTGCTCAATCATTTTGTTGTGGGTCTGCGTACCCCATGTGGCAAAGAGAGAAGCAGTCGAAGAGTAGATGAGCTTCTTCACGCCGGCGGTGCGGCACGCCTCGATCACGTTCTGCAACACGTCGTGAAAACGTCGAGCTTGTTTGTATGTTGCGCTCAAAAGAGAGAGAGAGAGAGAGAGAACACGCACCTTGGTGCCCACGTAGTTGATCTTGTAGATCCGGTCATAGTCGTGCCGCAGCCGCGACCAGTAGTTGACCACCGCTGCACGGAGCCGCCGTGGACGAGATGGCGAGGATGTGACAAATCGTAGGTGGTGATGCGTGAGGAACGGGGAGGAGGGGCGTACCGGCCGTGTGGAAGACGACATCGCGGCCATAGCAGGCGTTGAGGAGGTGGTCCTTGTTCAGGATGTCGCCGCGAATAAAGTGCACCTTTGACGGGGGTACCGCGTGAGCTTCTGTGTAGAGACTACATTTATGGTAGGTAGCCAGGCGCCGTACCTTGCGTTCCTCTTCAAAGAGGGAAGACGGAGAGGCATCGAACACCCAGATGTCCTTCTCGCCGCGCGCCAGCAGAGCCTCCACGATGTGCGACCCTGCCAGTTGCCGAAGTGAGGAGTTGAGGAGATGGAGACCCTGGCCGCGATAGACGCACCCAAAAAGCCGTGGCCTCCAATGATCAGGTACCTGCGGCCAGTCTTCTGCGTCTGCAACTCGCTTGCTTAGCTTGGTTTGTAAATCTTTAACAAAAAAATGAATCATGGATTGAACAGATACCGACACTCGAGAGGGCGTCCAACGCTTGTGCTCCGTGGGGCGCGGTGCATTGTCCGTATGGGACTTGGCCACAACAAACGCCAAGAGCACAACAACAACCACGGCAACAACTGCCACCAGCACCCACATGGCTTTAATTATTCTTTTTATTGTTTTTCCCTTTGAGCATAATTTCTTTCCCGGATCGCCGGAGCGCGAAAACGAAACGGAGAGAAACGTGTTTGTGTCTGTTGGCAAGAAGACAGAGCGCAGATCAGATGGGAGGAGCACCGTCACACATTCTTGGGGACTCGCTCATCCAGGGCGGGGCGGATGTGGTCAACAATCCAGAGTGGTTCAAGAAGAAGGAAATCACGCATGTCGTGTCCATTTGTGACATGAGCCCGCGACACGAGCTCAAAGGCAAAATCCACCTCGATGTAGACGACGTGATGACAACAGACCTGTATCAGTATTTCGAACAAACGACACGTTTCATACACAAGGCGCGCAGCGACGGTGGGCGCGTGTATGTCCATTGCGCTGCCGGTACGCAGCCCCCACTACTGATTCTTTCTTTCTCATTTGGTAATTTGTAAACCTCAGGCATTTCGCGTTCGTCTACCATTACCTTGGCCTATATGATGTCTTGGTTGGAGTTGGATTTCGAGACGGCCTTCAAGGAATTGGCGCTCGCCAGGGTTCTCCTCCCTCCCCAATTTCCATTCCCATCTCTCCGGCTGACGTCACGCACGCATTTGTAGAATGGTGTGAGCCCCAACGCTGGCTTCAAGGAACAGCTGTACCGGTTTGAGAACAGTGAGCTGTTGCAGAAGCTCCGGTACGGCACACTTCTTTGCCTCGATTTGTGGCCCCCATGCATGGCCTGACCTGTTGGCCGTGTAGAGAGGCGTTGCGTGCGGAGCGGGAGGCCAACGAGCACCTCAAGAAGCTGCATGAGCTGGATCGTGCTTGCCTGCAGCAGAGGAGGGACGAGCTCAAGCGGACTATCGAACAGCGATCGGCCCCCTTCCGCCAGGAAGCCGATGAAGAGGAGGACGAGGACGCCTGAGCTTCTGATTCAGATGTTCTGAGTCAGGACAACCTTCCTCCTCAAGAACAGTTAAAAACGAAGCCAAAGACCATCATGATGGTGCTCACCATCTAGTGGCTGTTTTAATTAGCAAGAAGAGGTAGCGCTTACACGTGACAAAGTTGGGAAAGGGTTCAGTTTGTAGGTGTAGGAGGAGGAAGGTGATTCTCATAGCAGTTTAAGGTGGTTGAGGTAATGTTATGTACTTCTGGCCTGGTCCTTCTTGGACGCCGGCGTTGGGGAGTTGACTCGCTTCTTGAGGTCACGGCTGAGTGAGGCCTCGAGCATGCGGGCCACCTCGCGCTTGGACACGATCGATGCTCCGGTCACGACGGCGTCGCCTGCCGTCATCGTCCCCGCCCGCTTCGCCGTTGAGGGCGAGGACGGCGCGGAATCATCGTCTGCCTTGGTTGGAGTCGTGAACCGGCGGATCCCCTGCGAGGAGGCAGGGGCCGGTTGTGGCGAGACGGGAGGGAGTGGCCGCCGCTGCGTGGAAGGCGAGGGCAGGGGTGTGTCTTTGCGGGTAGGCACGCTCCCTCGTAGCTCTGGCGTGGTGGCAGTCTCCCCTGATGCCGATTTGCCCGAAAGCACCTTGCTATTGTTGTTAAAGTTGTTGTTGATGTAGGAGAACCGGCTTGGGCTTAGGCAGAGTTGCTGTTGTGGCTGCTGCTGTTGCTGCTGCTGCTGCTGTTGGTGCTGGTAACGCTGACTGTCGCTCAGTTGCGTCGCCAATAGCTCAGATAGAGTTCGTCGATACAGCTTTTTGGTTGCAATAGGAGTGAACGAGGAGGAAGAAGAAGAGGCTTTGGAGGTAGAAACAGGGTCCACATTGTCGTCCGATCGGCTAACTGGCGATAGATGGTGCCTGTTGGGGCGCTGAGGCGAAGAGGGATGAGAAAATGGGAGAAGCTGGGGCCGTGGAAGGTGTCCAAGAGCAGATGACAGCGCCGGTAGATCGAGTGGAGGGGGGAGAGTTGGAGCAGGAGGGTTTGAGTCTGGTCGCCCAGAAGATGGAGGCGAAGGCAAATCCGCAGTCGTGGATGCGCGTGCACGGAGGTTGGGATCGTTGACTGTCACAGTGCGATGGGTGTGAAACTGAGATACTCCATTCTCCTCAGCGTTTGACAGCGTCAGCTGCGGAAGTCGCCTGTAGGGGTTGGTGAGAAAAATGACAGCGGGTTTGAAAAGTGCGGCGTTTTGACGAACCTGGTTGCTCGTGCCTGATGGCGACTCTTGGTGGTGGCATGAGCCTCGTCAATCGCTTCTTTCAGGGATTGATACCAACTTGTTACCTCCCTTGGGGCGTTGTGGTGAAGAATCCAGTAGGCGCCGCTCACCGAGTACAGCTTTATCCCGTTCTTCACCCCTGAGAGTATGGGTTAGGAATGGTCTGTTCTATGAAGAACGCACTTTCGCGGACTTACCCGGTTCCTGATGCAGAGACACGTTGCAGAGAGCCAGCTCCATGGAGGCCAAGTACTGATATCTGATCCAACGTGCCGCAATTGCGTATTAACTTTTGGTTGAAGTCTTAAAGCAAGACAGGAAAGATGCATACTTTGGTGTAACTTTCTTCAGTAGAGGCATCGCGCTGCCCCTCCGCGGTTGAGTGAGCAAGATGATATCTGAAAACAGGAACAGATAACGGCTCTTTGCTCGTGTTCCATCGCCTGTGTACTGTGAAAGTACTCCTTCCCGAAGGAACCGCCTGCCAAGTTTGAGGAACGACTACCCTCTCAGAAGGTCAGTCAAACGTTCTTCCCCAACTTCGACAAACTGACGTACGTCGTCATATCCAGAGATGGTGTCAGACAGAGTGGAGATGATTGTGATGTTATCGAATTTGCTCTTTTCGTTGTTGATGTAGTTAGCCACCTCTTCCATCTTTGGAAAAACGACGCTCAGTTTGCCATGATCGGGATGCTCCTCTGGAGTATGTCGCAACAGGTCCTGCACGAAACGAAGGTGTGAACAACACAGTACTTGTGAAACGCTTGAATGCAGTCCGTACCTTGAGCAAAAGAAGGTATCGTGGGATGCGTTGAATTGGTGTCACCAGCAACGTTTCAAAAGTGAGCGGCCTCTCTTCTCTGTTCAGGTTGTCAACAGCTTTCAAAATGTCCGACCAGATGCGGGTCGACTCCACGCGACCCAAGGCATCCAAGCTCTTGTCGTAGCTGTTGACAAACGCGGAGTACAACTTGAAAGACTCCGTCTATCGGAAGAGCAAAAGTAAGAACCTCTGTTTGGTGCAGCACCAATGGCATCACATACCACTTGTTCAAACGCAGGTCCCATTTGCAGCTCAATGTTGTTGTTCTGCTCAATATGCGGCACCATTTGTTCTATGGTGCCAAGGAACTGCTTGTTGAGGTCGTAGATCTGTGGTATGAAGGCGAAGAGCGCTGTCGTCGCAGAAGTCAGAGGCAACTGCGCCCAGGCAGTGACAAGCTCGAGGTACCCTTAACGTCAGCCTCGCAGGGTACATCTTTCCCCACTTTTGGAGGCTGCTTGTTCTCTGGTGGAGGTTTAATTGCGTGTTCCATCGGCCGAAGATACAACTGGAAGTAATCAAATAGCGTAGTTAGAGGGGCAAACCGGGAGATATCAAGTAAAAAAGAGTTGATTACCTCGACTATATCCGTGAGGTGGCCAATGTAAGTACGCTCGGTTTGGATGATCTCTTCCACGATACGCCGTCGCTTGTGGTAGTGTTTTTCCAGGTCAAGTATTCGCTTTTCCATCTCCTCCGGCGTCAGTTCATTCTCTACGATCGGAATCTCCCCGCTAATCGTGGGTGAATCTTGACCCACTGAGGCTTCCATCTCCGTGCCGCCTATCTTCTCGGTCAAGAGCAGTCCCACAGCTTCGTGTTCAACACCTTACCGCTATGGGATCAACCTAAGTCGAGCGGCCAGAGAAGTTCTTGTTGTCTGGCCCAAAAGCGGCTGAGAACGATCGATGACTGACGTCAGCAGCCAGGTTGTCGTCACTCACGACGCATCGCTTTAAGTTGGCAGATAGCTTTCCTAAATAATGCAGAAACTACCTTTTCGGTCATGGCACTTTTGCCCTCTTGAATGCGCGGTATTGCTGACGTGGCTTGTCGGTGTTGCTGCGAAATTCCTTGAACGGGCCTAAAGCGCACGCAGCGAGGCCTCGTTTTTTTCTCGGTGTTTTGGCCTTTCTTGGCGAGGAGGACCTCGGGTGCTGATCCCAATCGATTTCATTGATTCGATCGACGACGTTCGTCGATTTTGCTTCGCTTCTTCGGCCACTACCTTTGCTCATCTTTTAAATCGTCAGGTACCTGTGCACGCGGGTAATCGCAATTTGCGCATGCCTTCCGATCTTCCCTTCTGCTGCCACCCAATCTTGTCGTTGCGCGCACACTTGCCACACTCGCTCTCATGTGCTCACTAATTGCGCTCCATTTTGCAGAATGAGTTCAATTGAGGGTTCGGAGGCGCCACTACTCGCTACACCCGAGGTCGAGAGTGCCGCTGCAGATGCAGCTGCTGCTGGCATTTTGGGGGGAGACGACTCGGTGCTTGGGCCCGCCTTGGGTTCGTCGGCCCTGCGTGTGTCCTTACATTTTTACTGTTATTACTGATTTCCATGATCTTCTGGCGATTTTAGAGGGGGAAGCGCTTGAGGAGGAGATCAGGCGCCAGGTGGAGTACTATCTCTCACGAGATTACCTCTCCACTGATCCCTACCTCGTCTCGCAAATGAACTCCGACATGTACTTTCCCATTACGACTGTGGCGACACTCACCACGTTCAAGGTGGACCTTGAAGTCCTTGTCAAGACCCTGAGGAAATCAACTCAACTTGTGGTCAATGAGAACGGAACCATGGTCAAGCCCAATTTCAAAATCCAGCGCAACACCCTCATTCTGCGAGATATTCCTTCGTCCACGAAGGTGGAGGTATGTCTGTGCTACTTGCCTTTTCGCTTCGGCTCGCCGGCGCAATATTCGCATTGTCTACCGCGCCAAATTCGCTGCACGACGCAAATTGACGTGCGGTTCGTAACCCCTCGCTTCTGCAGGAGGTGCAAAGCATCTTTCAGGGCGATAATTGCCCCGCCACAACGGGAATTCGCCCTGACATCGGAGATTGCTGGTTTGTGACCTTCAATTCGGAGGAAGATGCACTTAAGGCGCTTGATTTCGTTCGAGGACGAACGTTTCGGGACGCTCCCGTCAAGGCTCGCATCAAGTCAGAGAACCTGTTGCGAAGCTTGTATGTCTTCTCCTTGAGGGCTCGCTCTATCCTTGGCACTCATTCTTTGTTCTTGGTGATTGTGTAGCACCTACCACGCTCCTGCTCCGCCTGCCGACCTCGGCATGAAGGTGAGCGCGGGCCAGTATGCGGGCTACCCTTATTACCCCCAGTACGGCCAGCACGCACAGGGTATTGTTCCTCCCCGATTGAGCCTCTTCTCGTCCCCTCTGCCTTTACACTGCACCCAATGCACTTTGTCGTTTCTTATATGGTTCCGTGCGCGGTCTTCCTCCTTTAAAGCTGAGCACCAGGACCAACGGCGAACACGCGGCGGAGGCAGACAGCCTGGTAGTTCCTCTGGGCCCCGGAAGGAGTATAGGAACAACACCAGCAACACCACAAACAACACCAGATATAGCAACGGTACCATGTCTGGTGTCGCTTTTTCTTTACAGACTTTTCCCCTGACCTTGCCTCTTCGCTGGCTTTCAGGGTCGCACCCCATGGCACCGGGAGGCAGCCCTGCGCTCGCCACTCCCGGCGTCACTTCTCCTCCGGCGCCGCACGCCAACACCAGAGGGTCCCCCCAGCAGCCTGCGGCTGACGGTGAGCGCAAGCCGCGAAGGCAGCCGGGCACACGCACCAATACCAGGAAGCAGGAAGGCTCTGCTCCCAGCACAACCACCACTGCCACCAACAACTCGGCCAACCCAAGTAGCCCCAGTACATCCCTCGTCCCTTGGATTTTTTTTCTTATTATTATTATTATTATAATTCATTTGTTAATCAGTCCTTTTTATGACCTCCGATCGTGCAGAAGAACAACAACCGCTGCAGTTCAGCAACGTCCACTTTCCACCTCTGTCCTCTCAGTCCCAGTCTCAACCCAAACACACGGGTTACACCAAAGGTGTGAGCTTTTTGTTTATTTCATTTTTATCTCTTTATGTAGGTGCTGATTCTCTCCTACCCCTACCAGATTTTACCAAGTTCACAAAGCGGCAACTGATTGATATCGTCACCTCGACGCCAGTACCGACCAAGCAGCCGGCCTCCTTCCCCAGTGACTGTCTGGCAACTCTTTCTGAGCCCAACGCGCAAGTGGTCGTTTCTCCTGAATCGAACCTTGACCGTTTCCAGTATGTCCATTCCTTCCCTGCTTGCTTTAATGTTTTTCTAATTTTTAATATTTCTAACCAACCAAACAAATGATGAAATCCACACTCAGGCCGGCCCAGGAGGAGAGCGTCACCAAATCCGAGGCCACGGAGTCCAAGCCGGCTTCAACTTCCACAGCGCCCACACCAGCTCAGCCCACGCTGGCCAGCCTGGTAGCCACGCACAAGGTACGGCGAACACTTTAAAATACTTTTTTTGTTTGAAAAGAAAAAATGTTTTTTTGAAAAGAAAACAATTTGATAAACTTTTTTTATTTTTTGTTCTCGATGTGCAGTCGCTGCCGACGCCTGCGCCCTTGCCCGCGCCCAAGAGACCGCAGACCAAGGCCAAGCCTGGAGCGGCCCAGCCCAAGAGGGAAGGAGCAGCTGCCAAGGACGGCAAGCCGCAGGGGCACGCCAACAGCGCGCAGGGCAAGAGGACGCCGTCCCCGCCCAACTCCAGGAAGGGCGCCGCACCACAGCAGAGGAAGAGGCCCGAGGAGACGCCCGCTAGCCAGACGCAGCAGCCGACGACCGCCGCTACCTCCACCTCTACTACAACCACCTCGACGACGCCGTCTTCTTCTCCCGCCGCTGCCGCGAGCCCCAGCCCTGTGGCGCCCGTCGCGGCTGCTGCTGCCTCTCCGGCAACTGCCCCAGCGGCTGGTCCCTCCCCAACGCCTGCGTCGGGCCCATCTACGCCCACCTACGCCCAACTGGCGGCTAAGGCGGCGAGCAAGCAGCCGCCGGCGCCCCAGCAGAAGAAGGAGGCCGAGAAGAAGAGCGAGGAGGCCGCGCCCCAGGCCGCGCCTCAGGCCCAGCCTAGCAGCAGCAAGAAGGACGAGAAGGATTCCGGCGGCAGCAAGAAGGAGGAGAAGGAAAGCGCTTCCGCGTAGAGACTACGCAACTCTTCACCTACTTGGGCCGCGAGCCGCTCTCACCCAGACCACAGCGGGCGGGCGGCGGCGGTGCACCGAGGAGCGGAGAGGAAAAACCAACCAACGTAACACATGGAAGGGGACGGATAGAAAAAAGAGAGAGAGAGGAGCCGGGAGGAGGAGAGAGGGCATTTCATTTATTCGACTCAAGCATTTCAGGCATCCCACCGATCGACCCCGGCGATTGGAGAGGATGGATGATGACGGGTAGAACGCGTGGGGGAAGGGCACGATTTCAACAGCAACCAACACCAGCAGGCTGCTGTCTGACACCTACATGGCCATTCGGGCGACAACTCTCGCCAGACGGATTCTTAAACGAGAAGCCCTCTGCGTGAGAACACGACGAATAACAAACAACAAAAAAATGAGAAAAGCAAAAAACCAGGAGCCTGACCGAGCGGCGAGATCGGCGGCGACGACAACAAGGACGTGGCCAGCACGAGGACGAGAGCGCGAAGGAATTGAGAAGAGGAGGAAACTGCGGAGACAGACGTGTTGTAGAATCCGCTCCACTCTAGCGCGGTTAGTGCTGCGTGCACCCAACATGAAGCCCTTTGCTCGCCCCAACTCTGCGCTGCAACTTTTGAGTTTTTCTTTTTCTGCGATAGAATGAATAATATGAAAGAAAAAATGGCAATATGGTGGGAGGTCTGGACGGGCAGGCCACGGGTTACTGGCAAGAGAGCGGAAGAGGCCCTCATGGCGTGGATTGATCAGGGCTGCTGAGGTGCGGGATGGGGAGGGTGTGCCACTGCGACAAAGCCTTGAGTGGCACTTGGATGGTCAGCACGCCCTGGCTGTACTCCGACGTCTGCGCAAACCGCACACGAGTGATCACAACAAGCAAGCGGTCAGACGGGATGAAAACAGAAAGGTCGGTCCACAAGAGAAAGCGAGGGACCTGTTGAGCAATGTCCGCGCTGGGTGGAAGGGCCACCTCAAGCAGGAAGGGCCCTTCTGGTCGCTGCGCCACCAGCTTATCACCGGGATGCTCCATCGGCGGGCCATTTTTGCGCTCACCCTGAGCAATCGGTAAATTGTTATTCGTGATGAATTATGACCACAAGGGCACGTGGGTGAGCCACATGATGATAGGCAAACCTGGATAACGAGCTTGTTCCCGTTCGTTTGGATGGCGGGCTGGACCCCCGGCATATCGACCTGGATGACGTACGCCCTTGCTGTTCGATGCACGTCTGGTCCGCCAATGTCAACACGTGGGTTCTACACAACAAGACAAGACAAGACAAGACAAGACAAAAAAAAATCATAAGAAAAAAGGAGAGGCGAACCGGCGCGAATCCAGGCGACATCGCAGTGCAGCTCGAGCCCGTCAGCCAAACTGAGGACCTCTCCTCCACCTCCGCCTGGTGAGTCTGTGGCCGCAGCCGTTCGCGGTCGCTTTGTCCCGACTGGTCCGCTGACCACCTCCTGTTGATCGATCGATCATCGCAACACCACCCACCCACCCATCATTGACGTCCATGTGAGCCTCCTCGTAGCAGTCGTCCCTGGGTGTGGTCGTGGTAGTGGCAGACCTTGCGTTTGGTGCCTCCCTTGGTGAGACTGGGAATGTTCTCCATGATGATCGAGCGGTTCTTCTTGAACCAGGCCATGTCCTCATCGAGCTGTTTGGCGTTCCATTCGACGCTCCCGTCCACACAACACGAGGCCAACTTCTGCACGAACGGCGGCACTTCCGTTCCTGTTGGAATGTTTGGGTTTTGGGGGATGAAGAATCGACCGACCATCCACCAGTCAGTAGTTGAAGTCGATGATCGGCGACGGCGATCGAAGGAGGAAAGAGCAGAGGGAGGGCACGCACCTGCATCTTCCAACGACTTGGGGTGGACCATCTCCACATTGGCGTAGGCGGGCAGCGTCCCCTCCTTGCTGCTGTTTGGTTTCCGCCGTTTCATCGGCGTCCCTATGTGTGTTTTATCATTTTTTAAACTTTTGTTTCATAATAATAATAAATAAATAATAAATCAAATCAAATAGTTATCAAATAATTATAATGATGAATTAATTAAAACAAAAAAAAGAGAGAGAGAGAGAGAGAGAAGGGGATTATCGAAACCATCGGGATGGGTGCGGATCTTGGGTTTGCGGCCCGGGCGGCCTTGGGCCTTTTGCGCAAACTGGTCGGGATGAGCCTCCTTGAGAGGCTTGAGGTCCTCCTCGATCCATTGGTTGATCTTGCGGCCGAGGTAGTTGTCCCGCAAGTGGTACTGCGGCTGGAGCTTCCGATAGTAGAGCGCCCACCACCGGTCCTTCACCTCCTTGTGGCCCGGCTTGATCCTGCGTGCGTGTTTGACCACATGGGCAACGACGATGACATCAATCAGCGCATATGCACACCAGAGGTATTCTATTGCATGGACCACAAGTGGCCAAGAAGTGGGGCAGGCTCGTGCCTGAACCAGGTCTTGTAAGCCCACTGCGCGATCTCTTCGCGCTCGCGCAACGAAATGAACTGCGCCGCGCCGCTGTCTGGCTGCTCGCCGGCATGCTGCTCGCCTGCTCCCTGCTGGCTGCTCCTCTGGCCTGCTCGCGTGGCAACAAAGTATATAAAAGGTAACACAATTAATTCTAATAAATGTAACCTTAATAGCGATTAAAAATAAAAAGAGTGATGATTATAAACCAAAATGAAAATAACAAACAGAATAATAATTATTGGCTTTACGCGAATGAGATTCGTCGCTTACCGGCGGCTGCAGGCGTTTCCTCGTCCTCGCCGTCGTCGCCGAGAGGGACGGAGGCGGCCAGCGGGTACTCCCGCGAGTACGACATCGGTCCCGGCGAGACCATCTGATGCGGGCGCTCCTCTCCTCCTTGTCCTTGTCCTACTTGTCCTTGTGATGGCTGTGGTGGTGGTGGTGGTGCTGGTGGGTGATGATAGTAGTGCTGGTGCTGGTGCTGTTGGTGGAGTTGTTGATGGTGCGGCGCATAAAAGGGGGGCTGATGCTGCTGCAGATGATGGTGCTGCTGCCGGTGCTGTTGGTGTTGTTGTTGTTGTTGGTGTTGATGATGTTGTTGGTGGTGATGTTGCTGAGACATGTGCGGAAGAGGAGGTGGCGGGTGAAGCGGGTAGTGATGGCCGTAGGTGGGCTGGTAGGTCCCGCCATGGTGGGGCGCAGCAGTCGCGGCGCCGAGCCTGCCAAGGGAAACACAAACACACATTCACAACGCAGAAGAAGACCAAAGACTGAGACTCAGATCTCCAAATGGGCTGCCTGGCAGCAGATCGGGAGCCGAAAAACCCCGAAAACAGGTGGCATTAAAAAATGGGCAGATTGGGCCAATCACCGGTCACCGCGAACGATGTTGCAGGGTGACCATTGCTCGGTGCTCAGGAGTTTCAGAGGACAGACCGACTCAACGAAAGGGAACAGGCAGCGCACGCGTACACAGACACATACACGTACGTGGGGTAGTAGTGGGTCTGAGGAGAAGCGTCCTGGCGAAGGAGAGACAACATCTGCACAACAACAACAAGCCAACAACAACAACAATGCGTTTGATGAGTTTTTCCAAAAGCGCGCTCGAATGTTCGAGAGAAAAGCAGGAGATAGCAGAAGAAGATGAAGCAGAAGAAGGAGAAGAAGATGCACTTGGTGCGAGTCAGTGAGCCCCTCGTGCAACTGTACCGGACCGGACGAGGTGAGCGGGTCCTGTCCATTCAAATTGGTGGTGAGCAAAGATGACGTTTTACACGGTTCAGAGGACCGCAAGTTGTGAACAAAAACAAGAAGAAGACACCAGGACCAGGAACAACCACAACAACAACAAAATAAAAAAGTTCTTCCTCCTGGGTCCCTCATAAAGGCCTTGTGCAACATACGTGCGGGGCACTGTCTCTCGCGAAGGGGAGGGGGGCGACGTACGTCGAGGGGCTCCGGCTCGGCGTGGTGCACAAGCGTGGGGACGATCGTAGAGGTCTCGTGCAGGCTCACGCCGAACGCCGGGTGAGGGTGGATGTGATGAGGATGGCGGGGCGGAAGAGAAGCGGAAGGATGAGAGTAGCTTCCCAACAGATGCTGCTGGTGCTGGTGTTGTTGTTGCTGTTGATGCATCGCATGCTCGCGCTGCTGCTGGTGTTGTTTTTGTTGCTGGATGTGATGAGGTAGAGGTGGCGGAGACGGGAGATGTCCACGAGAGGCGTGAAGAGGGGGCGAGAGCGACGACGAGGGCAGTGGCGGAGACGAGCCAGGAAGGACGACGAGGCCGCGGTGCACCACCGAGGGGCCATGCAGCACTGTGCCTCCGCCGCTGCTGCTGCTATCTCCGCCTGGGGCGCAGCCAACCACCAAACAACAACAGGGGCCAACCAACAACAAGAGCCAAAACGTGAGTACAAGGATCGCAAAAACTGCGGTCACACCATCATAAGAAGAGTAAATAAATCAACAACGACAACGCAAAATCGGCACTCGAGATGAAAGGCGAAGATGAGATGAGGAAGAGAGAGGCATCAAAAGTGGCAGGGGTCATGTGTGGCACACAAACCTGGCGACTTCTGGCCGGCGGGGCGGCCAAGGCTAGGTCGGCCTCCCGAGTCGGCACTCTCCCGACCACCACCACCACCTCCGCTCTCCATCCTTCTAGAAGGAGGCCAGCCGCAAAAGAAGAAGGAGGGAGGTCTTGGGCGGGAGGCGCGGCCGAAAAGCGCGAGGAGAACGAGAAGAGGAAAGCAGAAGAGACCGCCAGCGCGGCCCCGCGGCTGGGCAGCACACCAACCGTGCGCTTCCTGCGCTCGACACCGGCACGCCCTTGCCGCCTCCCCAACCGTCTCATCAGATATTGGGGAGAAACGTGCGGACATGCCCTGTTTTTCCCCGGCAGCGTTACTTTTTATTTCGTCCACCCAATGAGCGCACCGGGCCCAGAGCCAATGTGCAGTCAACGCGGAACTGGCGACCAGCTGACGCTCTTCGTATATCCCGCAAAACCACCCCACTGTGGGGGACCTGCGCTAACGGTCCACGCATCGCGACAGCTCGCGCCCGATCATTGGCTGACGAAGAGCCGAGAGAAAGAAGAGGGGGGTAGCACACGTCAACGCGTGCGTGTGCTTCAGCCAGACGCTGAGTCCCCGCGTTGTCTACGTCGCCGTCGTCGCTTGTCGTCGAGCAGAACGTCTTCTTCTTCTTTTGCGAGGTGTTGTTGTTCCGTATCGTCGGCTTGAGCGTCGTCTTGCAGAACCACGTAGTTCTGCTGCGCCTGGATCGAGCGCGCCTGATCCACGCCTTGTGAGTTGACCGTCGCGTGCTCGGCCAGTGACAACGCGATGGCACGCTTGAGGTTGGCTTCATCCTCATCAACTTCACCACTGTTGGGCCCCTCCTCCTCTTCCTTTTGGGTCGCGTTGCTATCCTCTTCCTCGTCAGGCCTGTTCGTGTGGCTCTTTTCTCGCTCCGGCTTGCTGAGCGCCGCGGGCGTCTTCCTCCTTGGTTCACCGTCAGTGTCGTCGACGTTTATGGTCGTGCTTGCGCTGGTGGTGGTTCTTCTCGGCTGCGCGCTGGCCGCCGCTGGCTGCGCAAAGTAGTCGAGTCCGAGCACGTCATCGTCGTCATCGTCGTCACCGTCATCCACGGCGATGACCATCGCCTTCTTGCCGTCGGCCTTGCTGTTGGTGACTGCACCGATGGGCTCCTCGTTGAACAGTCCATCGCATTCGTCGGGGCTTCGGTTGCTGGTCCGCATCTCGTAGGTTTCCTTCCTGCCGCTGCTCGACTTGGCCCTCTCTGGCGTTGTGCCACGGCCGAGCCGCTCTATCTCCGGCCCAGAGCGGGTGGTGGCGGTGGTGGTGGTGATCTGCGTTGGTTGCTGCTGCTTCTGCCCTCGATTCTGCACAGAGTCGTGAACGTAGAAGAGGAGGTAGCCGCTCTTCTCCGCCTGCTCGCCCAGCGCCTTGACCTCGCTCAGCTGTCGATGCACACACGCACATGCAAGGACTTCAAGTCAGCCTGGCCCTATGCCGCAGGCTTCGAAGCGTCAAGGCAAAGACGCACATCAGAGACTTTGTCATCGTTGAATTCCTTCCACTGGGACGTCGTTGGGTTATGTACAAACGCGGTGTAGTGGCCCATGCTGGCCTCTGTGCCCCAGTGCACCACGATGCTCCGCTGCGTGTACACATCACATGCACATACTTCATGAGGATCTCTTGAAAAGCGCCAACTAATACCCAAAGAGAGAACTTACCAAGTGATAAACCGGGTTGCACTTTTCAAGTGGCTCGCGCCACTCCTGTTGATCGGGATCTTCGTCATCCGCAAAGATACGCGAACTCTACACAAGCAAACAAAAGAGCCATGAGCGTCCTCCTCGTGTCACTGTAATGGCACCGAACATAGCGGAAACATACGCGAAGAGGCGACTCACTTGGGCGAGTGTCTGGTTCCGCAGTTCCCTTGGCATTGCTCTGCACGAGGTCAAAGAAATGAACAATCCAATGCTGATCAAAGTGATGGAAAGGCGAACGAACCTCACTTACCATGATAAAAGGGCTAGGCTTCACGCTGGCAGGCTCCTCCACGACTTGACCCTCATGCTGCAACGAGAGCGCAATCGCCATTTCCAATTCCTCTTGTTCCTTGCGTGCGCGGTCGGTCTCCTGCGCGGCCTGCTCCCCACGTCGGGTTTCCTCGGCAAAGCTGGCTTCGCTATCTCGGAGCGCTCGCGCGAGCATCTCCTCTTCGCTCATACCCTTGGCCTCGGCTTGTTCGCCAGCAGGAGGACTGGCCACCCGCTGGCGCTTGCTCTGGGCATCCACCGGGGCCACTGGAAAGGAGGACTGTGGAGGGACCACCGTCTTCTTGGTCGCCGGCACCTTAAATTCTGAGGCGCGGATGCTCCCCGTCGACACAGATGAGGATGACGAGGAGGAGGAAGAAGAAGATGAAGACGACAACGATGATGAAGATGCTGGACTTGAGCGAGGCACGGGAATAAAGGCAGCATTGTGCGACGGAAGATTGAGAGATCCTGGTGGAAGCGGATCGAACGTCCGCCGGTCACAACAAAAGGCTGCCACAAATACAAAGAGGAGCGGTAAATCAACATGACCACATGACCGGAGGAGAGGACGGACTCACCCAAGTCGAGTTTCTTGTTGAGGCGAATCAGATTTTGCAGCTTGCGGATGGTGAAGAAGTCGGAGGGCAGCGGCTTGAACCGCTTGAGGTGCAAGATGAGCACGCGCGGAAGCCGCAAGAAACTATGTGCGGCGAGAACAAGACCCCCCAAGATGAGCTCCTTCCGCGCGTCGTGAGTAATAGAAGAGGGAGGTAAGTGAAGCACCTGTGCCCAACGTCTGCTTCCCCAGCTTCTTCACACTTGCTGCATCGCATCTCCACGACTTCATCGCCTTGAAACCAAAACTTGACCAGATCTTGAATCGACGGCTTGTTTCGCCTGTTTCACGGCACAGCGCATAAGAAAACATGGATCTCACAGCAGGAACAAAAGCAAGGAACGTACGCCTCAGCAGCACTAGGAGAAGCCGATGGCTCGATGAGCTCGAGCGAGAAGTCGCGGAAGATCTCCACTTTACGTGCGACGTTACCACAGTCTGGGTTGCGGCAGGTGAACGTATGCTCCACCTCTGACTCGAAGTTGAGGAACACTGGACATTGATCGTCACGCTGTGAGGGAGAAGACGAGGATGTTGAAGTGGAGGTTGAGGCCTGGCCGTTTGTTGGCGGTTGCTCCTCGAGTTTATCGATTTCGCCCTCGAGTTGATCAAGGCAACTCACCAAGAACTCGTGAGCATCCTGTTGGCCATCCCGAGTCGCGCTATTACTGCACGAACTTAGGATGCCACACACTGACCATGGTGGGGCGTACCTGTTGCGTCCAGTCTGAAAACTGCTTGGCCATGCGGGCTACGGCTTCTTTGACTGGCCAAGGATTAATGATGCCGTGCCTCTCCCGCCGCATCTCAACGGCAATCTGCCACGTAGAGCTGTGAAGAAGCTGCACAAGAAGAAGAAGAAGACGACGACGACAAGAAGAAAAAGAAGAACGCTACATGCCTGCAAGAGAGCTTGATAGAATGAAGTATAGGGAAGGGCTTGAATAAACTCATCTCGGTTGAGGTCTGACACAAATGTCTCTAGCGAGAGTAGCGCCTGGAGCACTGCGTTCATGTAGCAAGTGTTGCCCAGGTTCTGCAACCTTCGTGAGCGGCAAACCAGACAAGCACCAGTCAGCCACCCGAGACAGAGGACAAAGAAGCCAGATGAAAGCGTCAAGTTGTGTGTCATACCCTTCGCGCCTGTAGGCTGGACGAAACAAGGGCGAAGGCGTGTAGGAGCTCGGTACGGGATTCCATACGCGGTTGATGTACCCAGAGCCTTCGCCTCCAGAGCTTCGCGGCTTGTTGCCATCTTGCGCGAGCTGGTCCAGCTTTGCGTAATGGGCGTCAAAGTTGTAGTGGTGTGCTCCCCAGCGGTCGTAGAAGTCATCTAAAGTCGTGTCGTGCAGTCGAGGCCGCACAGCCGGCTCAAAATCCAGTCGTGACTTCTTGTACATGTTGCTTCGGTGCTCGGCTGCCTCTTGTCGTTGGCGCTTGCTTCGATCCAACGCGCGCGCCACCTTTCGTTCCTCTTCTCTTTGCGCGGCGCCGAACAACGAAAAGATGGGTGTGGAGCTTGCTGCAGCGCTGCGAGAGGGTGAGACCGGCTCTGCAGCCGTGGGCGATGGAGAAGAGCGACGCGTGTCGGAAGCAGCAGAACGCTGGACGGCTGTACTGCTGCTCTCCTCTGCCCCAGCGTTGCTGCTTTCCTCTTCTGCATTTTTTGTGGCTCCTCCTATCTTAAGCCTTTTTGCTGCTGTGTCTGCAGCGGGCACATCGATGGGGGGCTGACTCGAGATGGCCATGTGGTAGCGCGAATCACACAATCCCGCAGCCAATGTGACCTGTCTGCGCGCTGAGCCACCCCGCCCGCGACGTGTGTAGACCTTACGATGTGCCATCTTCTCCTGGCATCCAGCAGCAAAGCGAGCTACTTGAACGGTTTGGCAGGCATCTTGTCAGATTTTCGAGAACTGTTTTGTTGTACAACAAAATTCGGCTGTGTAGAATTCTTGGAAAACTTTAAATACCGGGCGGTGGTCCGTTGTCTTCTTGGCCACCGTTTGCTTCTTTCGCTTGCGCCTCTTCTCCTTCCTCCTTCGGTTGCACTTCCTCTGCCTTTTCTGTTTCTCTTGGTGGCGAGCTGGTAGTGGTCTCCTCCTCGGCAACGGTTACAGTCTGATTGCTCGCAGAGGCGGCGCTTGGCGCAGACTCGGCCTCCACTCTCTGGCTCTCCTCCGCCTTCTTTGCCTCCTCCTCCTCTTCCTCTTTCTGCTTCGTGGCCAGCGCGGCTTTTCTCTCCTTGGCTAGGCGCCTCTTTGCCTTCCTGTCAGCTCTTCTCTTTTGTACAATCGCCAACTGCTGCAACAGCACCTCTCGCCTAATCTCCTTCAGTCGCTCGTCGCTGTGTCGACCGTTCTCCTCGCTCGGTACATACTGGAACTTGGCCGTGTAAAGTTCGTCCAGGGTCAAGATCAACTAGAAGAGACACCACAAAAAAAAAGAGATAAGATTGAACAAGTCACATGCTCTTGGCAAAATGGGTAGCCAAAGGCGCGCACCTCACTAAACTCAGCATCAACCCTTTGCCGCTCCTCTTCATAAAATTGGCCAAAGCGCGCCTTGTCTTTGTCCCGTCGGTCCTCTCGCACCGCCGCCGCCTGTATGCGGTCCTCCTGGATGACAAAATGAGCGCTTTGGACCCAAAAAGAAAGAGAGGGTTTGCCACCCGACAAATAGTTACCTGGTACGTGGTGTGTCTCGAGAGCTGGCTCTTGATCAGTTGGCAGCAGTCGGTAGCAACTGTTGACACACTGGCACTGCAGCGGTCGAAGATCTGCTGACTGTTGGTGTGGCTTTTGTGCGCCAGCTGCAGCACTTCGTGCGCGTTCTCGAGTGTTTTTTGTGGTGTCGTCCCTCGCTTCTTCTGCACATTACACATGGTCCCATGGGGTTTGGCAAGGGGTCTGCACAACAAGAGGCCACGACGGCAGATCAGGCGCTTACCTCAAATTCACGCAGCGTGAACCCAATGTCGGCCTTCAAATTGTGCTTAAAAAATAAATGGAACAGCTCGCCAGCATCTGGCGCAGTTGGTTCCCCAACCCTCCCATTAGAGAAAGATTAATTGGCCACTCAAGGCGGAGTGAGCGAACCTCGAGATAATTTGCTGCCAAGAGAACCCAGGGGAAGGTTGAGGAAGGGTGAAGAGGCAGGAGGGGCGGGTGATTGAGTGTCCCCCACCGCGATGGGTTCATCGAGAAAATCGTATTGAGTGATGTTTCGACTCGCCGCCGGCGAAGCTGAGGCCATGACGTGGGCACTGCCAAGGGACGAGCAAGCAAAGGAACTTGGCCAAGGGCAGGCGAGTTGTGGTACTGACGCACAAAGAGAGAGGCAACCAGGACTTCAGTTTCACAGTTGATTTTCTTTTTCATTTTCACCATGTGTTACAGAGAAACCTGCTCGGAGATGTCCGCCGTGCTGGTGGTCCGCCGACAGCTGTTGTGGTGGAGCGGTCTCTTCTTCCTTTTCTTTGCTCCGCTCCACACCCGAGATCTGGACAGCGCCGCTTGTGGGCTCGTCGGCCGTCGCGGCGTTACGCAAGCTCCGCTTGAGGAGGCTCTTGTTGATCTGCACTTCGCTGGTCTTGCTCAACGACAGCGGTCGCTGGTGTCGTTGTCGAGCGGTGGAATGGACAGCAGGCAAGGGCGCGAAGAGCTGAGCGAAGGTGGGCGATCGAGGCGCGGAGGATGATGATGATGATGACGTCTTCCGGTAGCGGAGTTCTGCTTCCCGCACCCAACAGTGGTCACACACGCGGACCTCGCTGGTGGTGTAGTTGAGTCGAGGAATGGTGATACGGTTGGTCGAACAGGCATCGCAAAAGACGTGGCCGCAAGCACGGCAGTGGTGGCGCCGCCGCCAGAAGGTGAAGGAGCGCGAGCACTGCGCGCACTTGGGCGCCGCGCTATCGCGCACCCACTCTGGTCGCTTGTTGAATTGCTCCTGCTGCCCCGTTCCGTAAGCGGCTGCCTCCCCGTTTGTACGATACATGGGCTCACTTCGTGACCGCGCCAAGCTGAGTAAGCTGTAGCTGATGTCGAAGGAAACCTCCCTCTGCTGACCGCTGTGTGCCTGCACCATCGTGGCCGGGCACGACAGAGAAGGGAGGGCCCCCAAAATGGTGACTGAGGGGCTCGCGGTGGTGGTGGTGTTGTTGAAGTCGTCACCTGTCACGGTTGGAGATGTGCTCGGCTGTGAATGGAAAGACCTGGACTTGGGGAGTCGATAGTCGCGAGTTGTAAGCCCCAAGGACTCAGTAGTGTCGTAGAGACTGCTGTTTTGATCTGGTTTGCCCTCCATGCCCTCGCGTGGGGCCGCCTGACTCTCGTCAATCTGTGCAGGCGCAAACGTGTTCGAGGAAGGGAGGACAACTTCGGACGAGGTTTCTAGAGTCATGACGGCGAAGGGGAGACTCCGAGAGCTTGGGGGAAAAACCGGCCAGAAGAGCAAACAACAAGGCCTTCTTCTGGCCGTGGTCACGGTATAAAAGACAGCTGCCTCTCGACCAAATGGCCCCCACTTCGGGCGTATTGCGGCCAAGGACGGGCCCAATCCGATCGCTTGCACGCGCCGTGTTTCGGGCGAGCCTGAATTGTGGGGATAGTTCCTCGAAGTACAACCAAAAAAACGAGGAAGAGATTACGGTTACAGATTGGGGCGGGGAAAAACAGGCCACGCTCTCCCCGCCGACTGGCCACAAACGCTCCTTGCGTTGCCCCGGCACATCGCAATCATTTTGGCCGCGGCAGCCGCGCGTTCCTCGGCTTGTTGGTTGCTGTCCCCCTCGCGCTTTGGGCGCCGCCCTTCGCCGTCGGCATTCTGGTGGCCGAAGAAGGCTGCCCCTGCACCTTCTCCAGCGTAAGGCCGTACGCTGGTCGCTGCTCACCCTTGCGTTGGCACTCTTGATAAAGCTTTCGCACGTGTTCACGTGATCGCAGGTCTGTTCATCCATCCATCCCGGCCCCCGACGTCGAGTCAAGACCAACTTGCTCGGCAAGCGACAGCGGAGGAAGTACGTACCGGCTTGGTCGATTGGCTCGGGCATGGTGCGCCGGATGCACGCTAGCGTGACTTCCACAGCCGTCTGTAGGCTGACGCGATGACCCAATGAGACGAATAGCGGCGTGGGCGCGTCGGCACTGCCACCTCGGCTCCGGGCCACGGCGGTCCGGGATTGCGGCCGGATCATGGCACCATGGACCTGGCCCGAGCGCCCTTTGATCTCGACCCAGTCCCGCCCATAGTGCTCGCACTGATCCAGCCACCTATCAACATCGACTTCCGTGCTGAGGCCATCGACGCAAAGCAGCTTTTTGGCCACGCCAAGGGTGGGAATGCCGGCAACGACACCCAAGTGACAGGCCGAGCCGAAGCCGCCATAGTGCAACACGCCGTTGCCATCGACTAATACCACCTGTGGCACGAACTGGGGCTTGGACCGCCGAACGTGCTCAATGAGGTTCACCAGCGCGGGCACCTCGCGGAAGGCCAGATAGCCCGGCACATAAGGAGTCGTGAGCTCGACCACCTTGTAGACCTCGTATACGACCTGCACGGCCCGACGGCTGAGCAAATCTGTTCGCCGAAGCTTTGTTTAGTGCTTCAGGAAAGGTACCTCTAGCTGTGGGAACGAGCAAACCACAAGTGCCGCGATGGCTGTCCGCTTGTCATCGCGGAAGAAGGAGAGGTCGACGCCACCAACTAGGGTCAACGGCCGCTTCCCATTGTCCCGCTTGAGCGTCGGTAGAGGAAGGGGTGGCGATATGTTCGAAGCTATGCAGGCCCTGTGAGCGGTTTGCGTGCCGCAGCAACGAGGTAAAGGTACGTACTCGCGGTTGCGCTCGGGGCGGACGGCCCCGGTGCCTTAACCATCTGGCTCCATGTCTTGGGCTTGACACCAGCCGCTCCCATAGGCTGGTTTGAATCAGCTTTTGCCACTACCTGCTCAGTGGTCAGCAGCGATAGAACACACATTTTGCACCAGTGTATGAACTCTGCCGTACAGGCGCAGGCGCAGGCGTGGTCGGCTGTGCTGGCAGAGGATAAGCCCAGTCCGTGTCATCGTAGGTGACCAAGAGCTCCTTGAGCCGATGCTGTTCTCTGCAGAGACCCGAAAGGCAATTAATTGGCAGCCGCTGGCGCTGTGAAGGAGGAAGCAGTACGCGCGCCACTTGTCAAGTAGTTCGTCAGCAATCTCAACGGGAAGCGTTGGCTGATGCCTGAGCTCCTTTTCCGTGCGCAGCGCTTCCTTCTCCTGGCCGAGCATGTGGGTTGTGTGTGTGTTGAGGCTTTCGTGAAGTGCGACAAAACCAACAGCATGCTGCCAAGAAGAAAAGCAGAAAACAACAAAAATCTGAATTTTCCGCCACAAGAAGCTGAGGCTTGCGCCTGGGTCTATTTCTTGTGTTCGAACCATCCAGAGAGGACGACGAGATGGACGAGGTAGCTCGCGTGTATCTGGTGAGGAAAACCGTGCTGCAGATGCTGCGGGACAGGGACTACATCGTCAGCGTCGCAGAAGACATGGATCGCGATGCGTTCCGAGCGAAATTCATGGGTGAATCGGGCATCAAGCGAGAGGCCCTCACGCTCCTTATGCGGAAGAAGGACGATCCTTCCGACCGAATTTTTGTCTTTTGGCCAGAGGATTTGAAGGTGGGCGTGCGCCCGGTGAAGAAATACTGCGATCGCATGAAGGAGGAAAACGTCTCCCGCGCCATCGTCATCATCCAACAGACTCTCACGGCCTTCGCCAAGGCGGCCCTCGCCGAAATGGCTCCGCGCTACACGGTCGAGCATTTCCAGGAGGCTGAGCTACTGGTGAACATCACGGAGCACATCCTCGTGCCCAAGCACAAGCTCCTCACTGACAACGAGAAGCAAACTTTGCTGGCCAAGTACAAGCTCGAGGAATCACAACTACCGCGCATTCAGCTGAATGACCCCGTCGCACGCTACTACGGCCTCAAAAAGGGCCAGGTTGTAAAGATCATCCGACCCTCCGAGACGGCAGGTCGTTACGTCACCTACCGGTACACTGTTTCCCTTGTCCTCTACGTGGTGATTTAATTTCCATTTGCCTTCAATCTTCTCATTTTTACTGTTGTATCGCACCAGACTGGTGGTGTAGCCGGCGAGACCAACATTGCCAACAGTCACTAGAAAGAGAGAGAGAGAGAGATAGAGAGTGGAAGTATAGGCCTGAACTGGCAGCCCAAGGCGCGTGCACGCACGCTTGCGCACCTCCTCTAGCGGAAACGCGCTTACCTCTTCATTTTAATCAGCGTTGAATAAAGTGTGCTCTTCATCAACTGCTGTGTCTGCATTGACGCTCGAGACGAGACACAGGTCATCGCTCAGGCCTGGAGGTTGAAGAAGACGATCAGCGAGAGCAACAGCACAGCGCCGCCCACGGCCGCCCAGAGGAGAGCTGGGCTCATGGCTCTCTTCTTCTGCTCCAGCCGGAGCTGAGCCTCGCGACGCGCCTCCTCGCGGGCTTGGCGCCGGGCCGCCAGCTCGGGGGCCAGCGCCTTCAGCGCAGCTAGGATCTTGGCCCGCTCGCCTGCGGTGATATTCATCTGCTTGAGCTGCCGCTCATCCAGGCCTTCCAGGTCGTCCAGGTCGATCAGCTTGCTTCGCCGGAAGCGGGGCGCGTGTACCTCGAGCCCCGCCTCGCTGAGCCACTGGCCCACCTCTGCGTCGTGCACGTGTGAGCCTTGTCATATTTGCCACCGGTGAGCTGCCGTACCGCTATCGTCGACGTTGTTCTTGCGGGACCTCTGTCGCACCTTCTCGGCGCCGCTGTCGGCCTCGTCGCGCTGCTGCTCGGCGGCCGCAGCGACGTCGTTTGTCTCTTCCTTCTCGAGCGCGACTGGCTTCTCTCCCTGAAGGTGTCCATCGCAGTAGTTAGCCTCGGTGTGCGTCTGCTGAGAGGAGTATGTGATGTGGCGGCCACCTTGTTGTTGGCGATGGCGTCGCTGGCGCCGTGCTTAGACAGCAACCCAGCGATGGCGTTGTGTCCGGCAGCTCGGGCCAAGTGGAGCGCCGTGTCACCGTCCTTGTTTTGCAGCTGGAAGAAGTTGAGTTAGACAAGGAAGAAGGTGAGGAGGAAGATAAGCGTTTGGATACGCACATCGAGGTTGGGCTGCTTGGCGAGGATGAACTGCAGCAAGTTGGTGCTGTCCTCGCTGCCGCCAGCCAGTAAGTGGAGGACGGTCTCTCCGTCCTGGTTCTGCACGTTCAAGTTACAGCCTTGTGCGCGCCCCCATATCAGCTGACGTCACACTACGCACGGCGCGGAGGCCGAGCTAGCCCGTGAGGGACCGGGGAGGGAGCTAACCGCTGTTGACCAGCTCGCGCACAACTTCAACGTTGTCGGCGTTGATCGCCCGGAACAGCGGCGTCTCGCCTCGATTGTCCAGCGCGTCCTATGGGTTCGGGGACGACGTGGCGGTAGTGTCGTCGGTGAAGAGCAAAGGCACGGATGGGCATCGATGAGAGATCCATGAGAGGACACGGCGACGTACCTTGTCGGCTCCACGCCCAAGGAGCTCCCTCACGATGTGCTGATTGCCCTGATGAGCAGCATCTGCCCGCATGTCGTCCACCCACGCAAAAACAACCATGAACACTCCAATCAGGCGCCGTCGCCCTTTTACTGGGACGAGATGATGTTGAGAACGCACAGTGCAGGGCAGACAGGCCCTCCTTGTTGGCCTTGGCGTTGGAATCGGCGCCTCGCGCGAGTAGGATCCGCACCTGTTGGACCCATCCAAGGATAGGGGACACATCCACATAGGCGGTGATGGTGAGAAAGCCCCAGCCTCATCTTCCACGCGGCGTCCATGAGCACGTACGGGCGGAACATACCAGATCCTCCTGTTCAGAGCGCACGGCCCACTGGAGGGTGGAGCAGCCATCGGCGTCTGCGGCGTTCACGTCGGCCTCCTTGTCCAAGAGTGCCTGCGCCCGGTGGTTGGTGTGGTGTGTGTGTTGTGGGTCGAGCGTCACTAGTGACGTTGGTGGCTGGAGCGGTGGGGAGCCGTACGGTGACGATCTCCTCGCCACAGTTCTCGATGACAGCGACGAGCAGGGGCGTAAGCTTGGCCTTGTCGGCCTTGTTGGGGTTGACGCGCCCCTTTTCCAGCTGCAATCAGGACGCATCAGCAGGCAACAATGACGGAGCGTGAAGAAGCAGAGAAGGAGCACCAACCAAGAACTGAACGATTTCCACTTGCTGCTCCTTAATGGCGATCATAAGCGGGGTCTCGCCACTCTTGTTGGCCGCGTCGAGATCTCGTACACCCTTGGTCTCTGCCTGTGGGCGCCCAGAGAGAGCGGGGAAGGAGGGAAACTGCGGATTAGAGCCACGCCAAAGATGAGAGGCCTTGCCGAGGAGGCAGCCACGCACATGGGTTTCAAGCCAGTCGAGCTTCCCGGTCTTGGCTGCCTTCCACACGTTCATGCTGCAGACAGACCTTCGATTCACCACAACCACGAAGAGCAGAAGAAACCAAAGAGAAATACAAAGGTGGATAAGAGCAACAAGGCAAAAAATCAAAATCGATCTGCGCCAAAAATAATGTGGAGGTCTGCCGTTCGACGCACTGGCCTTTTGGCTGCCCGAAGCGCCCCTTCCTCCTCCACTCTCCTCTCCAGGTCGCTTGCGGCGCCCGCTTCCGCTCACGCCCACGGCCACGACCACAAGCATGATGACCACCACAAGGAGCATGATCACCACGATGACCACCACCACCACCACGAGGATGATCCTACCGGCTATCTCTGGGGCAGGCAGGTAAGTGACCTATTAGCCACCTTCCCCCCCCCAAATCCTGGACGCACGTTGCACATTTTTTTCTAATCCGCTTTGATTAAAGCCGGGCGTCAAATACCCTCGTGAGTCGTGGGAGCTCATCACCTACTTCGGCATCGCCGCTACGTTGGTGCTCGGTTGGGTGGCTCTCAACTATTCTGGCAAGCTGAGCCCTGCTGAATTCGGCCAAATGGAAATCGCCAGGCGGAGGAGAGAGCGCGCGCAGGGCTTGCCTGAGCCAGAGCCGCTTCAGCTCATGATGGATCCTACTAAATTCAGGAAGACTCCCGCTGTTTCTGAGGATGGTCCTCAGTAAGGAAGGCCCAGCCCAACACAAGTAAATCCCCCTTTCGCTCCTTTCCACCAACGTCTCGCGAAGATGAAGAAATGAATATCCATTCAGTCTCATCCACAAGAGTTCCACTCTCGTGCTACGCACTTCTTCACCTCCTTCGGCGCGGTATTTGGCCGTTTGGTCGAATCTGGGGCTGCCTGAATGGAAGCACCACCTGCCGAGGGCACTAGGTCTAGACCTGCAGGAGTCGCGCGGCTGATGTCTTGGCCTCTGCTTCCGCGAGCAGACACCGCCACGATGAATTTGCGAGTTCCTTGACGGCCACAGCGCGCGTTCGCCCGTTAGCGTGCCTTCGTGCTTGAGTGTGTGTGTTCAGTGTTCGTTTATTATTGTGCTTTAACTCCCTTTATGTACAGAACCACAAGCTTTGAATCACTTGTTCGAGATGGCGCTCGCGAGCCAGTCCAAGCCTTCGTAGAGACCGTCTCCCGTGGCCGCGCAAGAAGCCTGTGTGAACCATTTCCTGTTCCTCTGGTTGTGCATTCCCAACTTGTCGGTTACCTCGGCGAGCGACATGGCATTTGGAAGATCCTGCTTGTTTGCCAGAATGAGAACGGCGGCGTCACGAAGATCGTCTTCTCGAAGCAGCTTCTGGAGCTCCTCCGCGGCCTCGCCAATTCGCTCTCGGTCGTTGGAGTCCACGACGAAGATAACGCCGGCCGAGTGCTGGTAGTAGTGGCGCCACAAGGGCCGGATCTTGTCCTGACCGCCGATGTCCCACACGGTGAAGTTGACGTTCTTGTACTGGACCGTCTCCACGTTGAATCCGATCGTCGGGATTGTGGTTACGAGTTCGCCCAGCTTGAGTTTGAACAGGACGGTCGTCTTGCCGGCGGCGTCCAAGCCGACCATGACAATCCTCACCTCCTTCCTGCTCATGAACATACTGAGTAGTCCGCCCATTGTGCTGCTTTGTGGATAGTAGTCAACTGCTTGTCGCCTGTCGTCTGGGTTGTGAAGTGGTTTGCGGAGGCATTACTCAGCACTTTTGTAGTTTAGCCTTGCTGACATCGGCTGGCTTTCTTTGCCGACGTCGCCACCGCACGAACGAGCCGACGTCGGCAAGTCGACAAATGAGTTTTTCGTATTTTTTTTGGTTTAATTTTATGTCCAAACCCGGGCTTGTGTTCTCGGGAATGTGCGAATTAGCACCCGACTCTATGGGCTACCCTCCCTGCCGACCATGAGCATCTCGTCCGTGGCAAGGCAAAGAGCAGCTCAAGGCCTCAACGAGCTCATGGGCGGTAACAGAAGCATGGCGGGAATGCCACCTCAAACGTTGCCCAAAACTGCTTTGCCTAAACGCAGCGGGGTGATGTCGACGACGAAATTTATTATTGCATTTTCTTTTGGGCGACGCACGGGCCGTGCGGCTAAGAGGGTCATGGTCTGGGAGGATACACACGCCAAGTGGGCGTCATGGCGAGAGTCTGTGGCGTCCAACCGCGGCTTCGGCCTGTTGGCCATGTACGCGCTCCCGCATAGTCGTTGGCAAGATTATGTTGACGTCAAAGACGCGGGTGGGGAACAGGGTGTGTGGGAACCCTGTGTTCAAACTTGCTTGGTTGCCACTCCTTTCGTCTCCTCTCTTGCTGCTTGACCACGACGGAGAACGCAAGTGGCGAACAGCATGGGTGGCAGGGCTTATGGGTAGCTACTCCCTCCCCCTCCCCCACTTCCTCGCTTCCTCTTCCCGCACTCACCTCCTTGCGTGGCACCCAGCCTTCTACTGGATCACGGAAGTGCTGCCGATTCCCGTGACGGCCTTCCTGCCCTTGGTTCTCTTCCCCATTCTCAACATCGTGCCCGCCAAAGACGTGGCCGCGGTCCGTGCTCTTCCTGCAGTCGTCCCGTTTTCCTCTTCTTCTCCCTTGACTCTTGGGTCTTTTTTTTTCTTTCTGCACGCACACGCGCAGGCCTACATCAACGATACGCTCTTCATTCTGGTGGGCTCCTTCATCGTCGCACTGGCGATGGAGCGCTGGGGCCTCCACACGCGCGTTGCGCTTCGGGTGGTGCTGCTCATGGGGCGCTCGCCGCGGCGCCTCCTGGCCGGATTCATGGGCCTCACGGCCTTCATCTCCATGTGGATCAACAACACCGCCACTGCGTCGTTGATGGTGCTGCTCGCCCACTTATGCAAAATGATACCTCTTGGCCGCATTAGCTGAGGTCTTCAAATTGCACTGCGGCTGGCGACGGCAGGCCCCCATCGCCCTCGCGGTGCTCAACCAAATCAGCGAACAAGTCACGGAGGCTCCCGGCCAGGGCGACGTTGATGTCGAGGGCGGACACGAGCTTCATGACATGCGCTCGGCGCATGACGGCAATGATGATTCAACCACGCCCCTGTCAACCGGCCTGCACGACGACGCCGCTAGCAATGAACACTCCACACGGCGGCAACGAACCAAACGGACCAAGGACGGGCGGTATCACACGCTTCGCACGCTGGCCGACGAGGATGACTCACCCACCAGCGCGCCGAGTGGCAACGGCGATGACATCGTTGTCTCGAGCGTGCCCGTGAGCCAGCGCAGCAGCAGCAGCAGCAGCAGCGAGGATGGCGACGACTCTGGAGCTGCTCAAGAGGATGAGGGCCATGCGGTCGGCATAGTCGCTGCCTTGCCCGACGCCGATCCCGACATCTTGAGCCCAAGCCAGGGCGACGAAGGCTTTGTCGGGGACTCTGCGGTGCGTGCGCTGAACCAGGCAGGCGAAGGATGCCCTGCCTGACGTCACAAACGGACCATGGGTGAACAGGAGAGGAAGGAGTGCATGACGCTGTTCGTAAAGGGCATCCTCCTGTCGTTGGCCTATTCGGCGTCCATCGGGGGCACGGCCACACTCGTCGGGACGGCGCCCAATCTGGTGCTGATCAATCAATTCACCGCGATGTTCCCTCTCGCGCCTCCCATCTCCTTCTTCAAGTGGTACCCGTCAATGATCATCCGTCTGGTTGACTTGCCTGGCTGTAGATGACCTGACGACGTTAACGTCGCGCTGCGGCAGGTTCATGTTCGCGGCGCCGCTGGCCTTTGTGTTTTTGGTGATGCTTTGGTTCTATTTTTGTTATTTTTACTGTCCAAGACCTGACCTCATCAGTACGCGGCGCCCCTCTTCCTCGTTGAGCTCGTCAGTCACGTGGCTGGTGGCGCCTCTCACGTCGCGGAGACAGCGATCAACTTGGACATGGTGAGAGAGCGCTACGCCGGGCTCGGCCCGATCTCGTGGCCTGAGGTCGTCGTTCTCATCGACTTTGTGGTGCTCGTCCTCCTCTGGTACGTATGACCACATATGTGCACACGCCACGAGCGCAGCCTTACTTCCTGGTTATCTCAACAACAACAACAACACCACAGGTTGACGCGCACGGGCATCCACGAACTGAGCATCAAGGGCTGGGCCGACCTCCTGTCCAGCGATGACTACGTGAGCGACGGCACTGTGGCCATGGTTTGCCGCCTCTTCGTGCTGGTGTTCGCGGCGGCGCTCGAGCTGAATGGCTAACACGTGGTGGTGCACCAGACGTGCGCG
Source organism: Acanthamoeba lenticulata (assembly GCA_002179805.1). Lineage (NCBI taxonomy): Eukaryota > Discosea > Longamoebia > Acanthamoebidae > Acanthamoeba > Acanthamoeba lenticulata. The sequence goes on along the minus strand of NAVB01000087.1, from coordinate 19,846 downwards.
GTGGTCCTCTTCCTGCTGCCCTCACGCACGGAGCCGGGCCACAAGGTCATGGACTGGGAGTCGACGGCCAACCTCCCCTGGCACGCGCGCTTTCTCTCTCCACGCCAGGAAGCCGAAGCAACTCGTCGTGGAGGCGTCCATCTGACTCCCAGCGCGGAACGTGTGCAGGGGCATCGTGATGCTGATGGGCGGAGGCTTCGCGCTGGCCAAGGGCTTCGTGTTGTCGGGCCTGTCTGCTTACCTGGGCAAGGAGCTCGAAGTTCTGGAGTCACTCCCGGTGGCTCTTCTTCTCCTGGTGATCTGCTCCTCGCTGACTCTCCTTACGGAGCTCACCTCAAATGTCGCAGTGCGTTTTTCCTCCTCCTTCGGCGTGCTGGAGACATACCCGCTCACCTGTTTGGCCCGTACCTGCAGACAGCCAACGTTGTGCTTCCCATCCTGGGATCGATCGCGGTGGCCATCAACCAGTCGCCGCTCTTGTTGATGGTGCCGGGTACGATCAGCTGCTCCTACGCGTTCATGCTGCCGGTGGCGACCCCGCCCAACGCAGTCATCTTCGCCTACGATCGGTTCAAAGTCGTGGACATGGTCAAGGCTGGGCTGCTGGTCTCGGGCATGGGCGTTGTGATCCTTGTGTTTGCTTCCTTTGTGCTGGCGCCTTTCATCTTCGACATCGACTTTGGCGAGCTTCCGGGCTGGGCTGCTCCTGCGGCCGCCTGAAAAAGGAAGAAACAAAGAAACATCAAAAGAAACAAACCAAAACAACTTGATGAAAGCGACGACGATCCAGCATTCCTTGACGCTCAGCGTTGGCTTGCGCCGCTGGCCCGCCCAGCTTGCGTGCCGATCTACTGGCCCACATTGTGCGGCAACAAATTACCTCGGCCTCGCATTGTGCCGCGGACCATCATCAACAGTCGCTTTCAATCAAGCTCTCCTGTTGCCGCAACAGCGCTGGCAAAGTAGTGCGGCCAAGGGCAAAGCTGTGGACAAGCGACCCGTAAAGCGCACCAACTTCGACGCTGGCCGCAAGGAGAAGCAGGTGCACATTCTCGAGGCCAAGGATCGTGTCCTCTCTCGCATCCGTGACAAGAAGCGCGATGCAGCCGAAGCCAAGCCCAAGAAGCCTACCAGCAACAAGGCGACTACCAAAAAGGGGGCTGGAAGCAAAGAGAAGGAGGCAACTGTCGAGGTCGTGGGCGATGGTGTCGCCCCTCCCAAGACGAGGCAGGTTGCGGCCCCAGTGCGGACGATCGAGCCTGCTCGGGAACAACTGGTCCACAGGGAAGAGGAGGAGAAGGAAGAGGCCAGCGAAGAACTGCTGCCGCCAATGACGCTCAACGATGTCATGGAGATACTGAGCGAAGAGAAGGCTCTCTTCCCAATGGTTCTCGACATCTCACAAAAGTGTGTCTTCGCCCACTACATGGTCATCGTGGAAGGCCGCAGTGGTCGGCACCTACGCGCCATGGCCGAGCGCCTCATGGCTGAGGTAATAGCATATGTTCTGTCGTCTGTGAGTGGCTTAATGCTCATGTTGTACTTCTTTCCTGCGCCCCACAGATGCAAGTTAGGCAGCGGCATCCAGAGGCCAATGTGGGGCTCGACGTCGACCGCGGTAATGACGACTGGATCATGGTGGACGCCGGTGACATGCTAATTCAACTCTTTTCACCCGGTGCCCGAAGGTACGCTCACGCCCATGCGGCTACGTGCTCATCATTCTAACAATAGGACTGTGGTCTTACTACGGCAAACATCAACAACGCATGAGTTAACAGGTATTACGACCTAGAAGGCCTATGGATCCTGCAAAAGCGCACTCAAGATCGGGACCCCTCCGACGAAATCACGGAGGTTGAGGACCTGGACCCGCTGCCGGACTTGGACGACGTGCCAAACGGCTGGAACCCGTTCGACCAAACCGTTGCGCGAAAGTAAACCCCATTTTGGCACCAACAAGGGCCGCTCCCGCCAGCGTATGGGAAACTACCTACGGCGTTTCGCTAAAAAAAGAGAGAGAAGCTCGCTCACGGTGGGGATCGAACCCACAATCTTCCGCTTAGGAGGCGGACGCCTTTCCATTGGGCCACGCGAGCTGTCCTATCATATATGAGGGGTTGCTCTGAGGCATGAATACATCCGCTGATCTTTGGGCGATGATTTTTGTGCTAGATTCTGATCACAACTTGGCCTGGTCAATTACATGTAGCTTGGTTCGTTGGCTTGCTTGGCGTTTAACTCTTCCGTACGATATGACCTGAAAATCACCCCTTGAAAAAATGAATCAAACCCTGCCGCCCTTTGTGTGCCTGGTGCCCTCCCTGAAGGCGCTCTCGCTGGGCGAGAACAGCTTGACCGGCCTCCCGCCAGACTTTACGCGCCTGCAGCAGCTGCGCGTGCTGGACCTCAACGCCAACCAACTGGCCGGCGAGCTGCCGCCCGTCCTGCTCAGCCTCACGCAGCTCAGCGAGCTCAGGTGAGGCGCTGCCCTGTCCTGTCTCCAAACAGCACATGCCCTGATCTTGGCCCCTCTTCTCAGTGCCGCCGAGAATCAGCTCAGCGAGCTGCCCGATGGGTTCAACTGCCTGACGCATCTGCGCGATGTTGACCTTCAACTCAACCGCTTCAGGTCCTCGCCTCTCACATGGATTTGGCTTTGTATGACTTACCGATTCGCGTGGGACAACCGCAGAGAGGTCCCGCGACAGATGTTGGACCTTCCCACGCTCGAACGATTGGACCTCGCCCAAAATCAAATCGTCGCCATGGATGCCGACACAAAGGAGGCCCTCCTCCACATGAGCAGCACCGCGGGACCCCTGCGCGTACTGGATCTGGTCGACAACCCGGTCTTCCTCACGCTGCCCGATACACTGCGCCAGCTCTCTGAACTTGCATAAAAATACAAAATAAAACAGAAGAATAAAAAAATAAATGATTAGCGAAAACGACTTGATTCTCAGATGGAGGCCAACAGTGCCGAGGATGAGGAACTGCTCTTGATCTTGTGCGACGAGTCAAAGCGATCGCGGCTGGAGGAGTACCTGACGTCGCCCGACTTCGGGTGCCGCGCCGTTGCCCCCTGCGCGTTCCTGCCCGCGGTCACACGTCCTGGCGCTGCCGCGGCCGAAGATGGCAAGGAGCTGGTTGACGAGTCAGCCAACCAGGCGCCAAGCGGTAAGAAGAAGCAGAAGCGCAAGCGGGCGGTACTGGACTCCGTGTGCCTTATGTGCCTTCGATTACCAACGTCCACTTCGTCCAGCTCAACTTCCTCTTCACCTTCACCTTCATCGCTACGCGAGCCGTCGGCCGCCTTCCAGGCGTTCCTGCAGGCGCGGCTGTTCCACCACCCGTTCCTCTACCGCTACGCCAAGTCGTTCTACTTTGCCACCAACGCGGCGCTCGACCTGCTCTTCCTCGAGGCCATCGCCCACCACGCCGTGCGCACGGGCAAGGTGCTCCGGCTGTGCGTCTTCCCGCGGTCGCTCACCGCCGCCGTGGTCGACGGCCTCCCGTCCGAGGTGCAGCTCCACCCGAAGCGGTTCACCCACGTGCTGTCCGTCGTCCGCGAGCAGGGCCGCTACCTCTACAGCCTCGCGCCTCGCGACCTCTTCTGGGGCCCGGAGAGCGGCGTGCATTCGGTGGAGATGGACAAGGTCTCGCGGGCCTACCACAAGATCAACGAGGTCTTCCTGCGCGAACCGTGCCTGGCCCGGGCCGACGCCTCCCAGTGGACCGCCGTCGACGTCGGCGCCGCCCCGGGCGGCTGGTATGTTGGACTTGTGTTGTTCCTGCATACGGGCATGCGCTTACGCCGCGCGCGCGGGCCTGGCCAGGACGCAGTACCTGAGCCCGCGGGTCAAGCGGGTCATCAGCGTGGACCCGGGCGAGCTGCGCATCGAGATTCCGCCGAATGTCGTCCACCTCAAGAAGAAGGTCGAAGGTGCGGTGTTGATGCGCCTCCCCCTCAAAGCCATGCTCTTGGCTCGTCGTTGTTGTATACGCCATCGTTGGAGGTGCAGAGACGCTCATGTATGCGTATGCGCGTTGTCGTTGAGCCACAGACTGCATGGAGCTGTTGCAAAGAGAGGCGCCGGTGGATCTCCTGGCGTGTGACATGAACATGTGCGAGGCCCTGCAGGCCATCGACGTCATGCTCCCGCTCGCGCCTCTGCTGCGCACGGGCGGCTTCATCGTCATGACCTGGAAGCTGCCCAAGTGCGTCGTCTGCGCTCTGTTCTCCCCCCCCCCCTCCTTTGCATGTGAGCCGTGTGTTGTACTGATCGTGTGTGGTGTAAACATCTCGCGGCGCAGGCGCATGGACGAGGCGCTGGAGGCCAAGACGGAGGAGCTGCGGGCCAATTTTGCAGAGCGGTTCGCAGGGTTCGAGATCGTGCGCGTGATATGGCTGTTGGCCAACATGTACGAGCGCACCGTCGTGGCGCGCAAGGTCCACGCCGCCCAGTAGAGAACAAGAACATTTTTTTATTAATAATAATAATGTATTATTCGAATTTAATTTTGTAGCAAGTCGAGTTGATGACTGCGTGTTCAGTGGTAGAGATGAACGTCAGTCGTATGGGCGGCGAAGCTCTGCGCTTCGCCGTGCGCCCAAAGCAGACACGCATCCAGCTCGCTGGTGGAAGCACTGTCGGGCTCACCACCACCAGGCTGCTGCTGCTGCTGCTGGCCACCCGTGCGGAGACCCTCAAACAGGCGCCACCACCTCTCGTGGCCCAAGATGAGCAACAGCGGCGGGTCCTGTCGTGTGTGTGCATGAGCGCGAGTTGAGCAAACTCGAACCACTTGTGAGTGTGTGGCTATATCGCCTCGCTCGTCCACGAGATGATGGTACCTCGAAGTTGTACTCGTAGCCCTGCGCCGGGTCGCGCCACTTGAAGGCGTCCGAGTGGTGACGCGCCACAAAATGGAGGAAATGCATCCCCAACGCAAACACGTTGATCTCTTCCTCTTCCTCTTCCTCTTCCTCTTCCTCCTTCTTGGCTTCCTCTGCATCAAAGAAGCGCAGCTGGAAGGTGGGCAGGAAGCGAATGCCGCGGCTCACGTGGCCGGCGTGCTTGTTGAAGGTCGTGCGGAAGTGGTGCTCGGCCATCGCCAGGCCGTTGAAGGACGAGTGCGCCTTGGCCTTGTTCCGCTCCTGCGTCTGGCGCAAATACGTGACGCAGCGGGCGACGTCCAGGTAGGGCGCGCCCACGAGCTGGAAGGGGATCGTCGTCCCGCGGCCCTCGCTACACATGTCCGGTCACGTCCGGTCAAACAAAACAACGAAAGCGAAAGCGAAGAGGCCGACAAAGAACGAAAGCGGCGACCGACCTGATGTTCGTGGCCTCGAGCACGACAAAGGCCGGGAAGAAGAGGGCCGAATTCCAGGAGGGCATGTTGGGCGAGGCAAAGGGAAACGACGACGCGTAGCCGCTCCGCAGCACCGCGCGGAGCGAGTCCTTGCGGCGCAGGCCCTCGACCTGGACCACAGAGTAGGCCACCTTGTCGAGGCCGTCCAGCCGGACGAACAAGCGGCCCAACTCGCCCAGCGTCAGCCCATGTCTGCCCGTCGACGTTTTTTGGAGGCGTGAGAACAGGCCACACGGATAAAACCAGCCAATTGCAGCGCGTGTGCGACAGTACCGGAGGGGGATGGGATACCAGCCCACGAAGCTGTGCCACTTGGTGTCCAGGACGTTGCCCTCAACGCGGCGCCATTGGCCCTTCGTGTCTTGCCACGACAGGCCCAGCGGGTTGGGCCTGTCGAGTACCACCACGCGCTTCCTGTGGCCGAAAAGGAATAATATTTTGCATCGGTGGTTTTTTTCAAAAAACAAAAATAAAAATCAAAAGAAATATGAAAAGTGGGCTTACCCAACCCGGTTGGCGGCGCGGAGACAAGCGGCGAGCGTGAGCATGAAGGTGTAGATACGACAGCCGATGTCGGGCAGATCGAGGACGAGCGTGTCGACTTGCTCCATTTGCTCCGGACTGGGCTCACGCCGCTCCGAGTAGAGGCTGTAGAGGGGCACTGACGTGCTGTCTTGTCCTTCCTCACCGCCGTCGGCAAACGTGTAGCGCTCGTCGGGCGTCTCCACCATGTTGTCCTGCTCGCACTGCCGATAGCCGTGCTGCGGCCCAAACACAGCCGTCACGCGGCTTCCCTTGGCCGCCCGACAAGCGGCAAAGACCTGCACCAGGACCACCGGCTCGCCCAGTTGAGGAAGAGCGAAACGAAGAACGAAAGCGTCAAAAAGAGAGAAAGGGAAGAGTGCGGGACGGTACGACGTCTGTGGAGGGGCGACCGTCGAGGGTGGTGCAAGCCTGGTGGCTCACCACGCCCACCCGGCCCAGGTTGTCTGCTCGTTGTAAAGGGAAGAAGTTAGGCCTCCGAAACCGTAACGCAGCGCTCACAAGTGAGACCACGAACCAAGAAGAGAGGGCTGGAGGGCAACGAGGTCGATGCCGCTCTTCATGGTCATGCTGCGCCACAACAGAAAATATGAAAATAGTTTCATTGTTTTCTTGGTCTTTTTTTGGTTGGAAATTGGCAGCATCCAACAAGGCTTTATGTGATGAACTTGCACTGCAGCCTGTTACTGCTGCGGCTGTGCGAGCGCCAAGCGTGCAATCTCACAGGCGCCAACCAGCCCGGCGTTGCCGCCGAAGGGCGACAAGGTGATGTATTTGTCGATTCCCTCTGTGGGTGATGCCTGAGTTAGAGTCTCTCCAAGAATTTAAAGATAAATAAAACAAAATCAAATCAAATAAGACGATGTACCGGTAGTGATCGCAGGGACCTTGATGTACCCATTGAGCAGCTTCAACACGTGCTTGTGCACCAGGGGCAACAGAGTCGGCTGAACGTATTGACACCAGTAAGTTTGAATAATTGTTTTTTTTTAAAAAATGGAAAAAACAAAAAACAAAACAAAAGAGAAAGTTACCCGCTGCATGATGCCGCCACCCATGATGATGCGTTGAGGGGACACGCTCAGCACAAGCGCCGCGCACAGCTGGGCCAAGTAGTACGCCACGTGCTCCCATTCTGGCCTGTCGTCAGCTGGACGTCACTCCCCCCGCAGCGACGCGTGAGCCGACACCGCCACGGGCAGCGACATCGGCCTCGCCATGGGCCATGGAGCACTATGTACCGACGTCGGACAGGTCGGTCCGCTCCACGCCAAAGCGCTTGGCCAATGCACGGCTGCGTCCAAAGGATCGCGTTAGCTTCATGTTCAGAGGCGATGGCTAAGGTGGCGGCATTGGGGGGGGGGGATTGCAAGACAGACCTGGCCACGAGGCCCTCGATGCAGGCGCCATGGAACGGGCAAGTGCCCTCGAACTCGTCGCCCGGAGCCATCCGCACGCTGACGCATACACAACGCACACGCACATCATGGGATGAGAAGGCTTGCAGTTGCTCTTGGGATTGGCGTTTTGAGTCAGCTTGTGGTGTGTACAAGATGTGGCCCATCTCGGGGTGGAGGAGGCCGTGCACGGGCTTGCCCCCAACGGCGATGCCCACGCCCACGCCGGTGCCCACGGTGATGTAGGCGCACGACCTGGGATCAACAAACACGCCGCAAAAAACGGCCTCGTGACGTCAGTTGTTGTACCTCGAGGTCGCGAAGACGTGGACGAGGATGTCGACGTACGAGTGGCCCAGATGGTCCAGGTGGGCCACGGCGGGCGCGTTTACGTCGGTCTCGAAGGCCTGGTCCGCGCGCACGCAGGTAAGCAGTGAGCAGATGAGTCCCGGGCTGGACATACAACGAGAGGCGAGGGAGACGCCGCACCGTGGGGACCTTGAACTCAGCGAAGCGGCTGAGAACGTCGACGTTGCCCCAGTCGGGCTTGGGCGTCGTGGTGATGTACCCGTAGCTGTACTCGAAGGAACACAACAACAGCAGCAGCAGCAAGACAAGCGAGTTGAGTTTCACGAAGGGCGAGTCATGCGCGGGATGGGGGCGGGGCGTACGTGGCGCTCTGGCGGTTGAGGTCCACCGGGCCGAACGAGGCCACGCCCAGCGCGTGGAAAGGCGTCTGTTGGTTCTGCTCCCGCAGCCACGCCACCTGGGGAAGAGTGCAGCAGAGCAGAGAAGCCGCGGCGTGTTAGAGTCTTGAAGGCCTTGTTCGGGTGGAGAACAACGCACGACGCGGCCGATGGTCTCGTCGGGGGTCGTCGTGGGGAAGTTGGCTCGCGCAAAGATGGCATCGGCACGCCCCCGAGCCAGCCCGACCGAGAACGACGTGCCTCTGCAGTCACAGAAACGCGTGTAGGAATACAGTGACACTATGAGTCATAATGTCTCACTACGAGCGCAGGGGAAGTGTATTCTTGCAAATAGGAGCACATGAGGGGCTGTTCCTCACCCAGCTTCAACTCCTGCAAAGACAAGCTCACTGGTGTTGGTGGTCATCTTACTGGTTGCGTAGAATTACAAAAAATGAAATTGTTTTCTCTTATGCTTAAGATTTTTCCGCATGTACGGAAAAAGGATAGAGGGCTTTCCTTGTGGCTTTCGCAACAGAAGAAGAGGCATACGTGTAGTTGTTTCGTACATTTCATCTCGGCACATCTTCCACATGGTACTCTTCTTCTCCTCCTTCATAGCATAGTGGAGCTTCAGCTTTATTGCTCGATTCTGGAAAGTCAAGAGGCGCGGTGGTGTACTGACCTGCTGTGGCCACACAGTCCCTCTACACCACGAAGGCTTTCATTTTGATTGATAACGAGGGCAAGCGTCTTGCTGCCAAGTACTACTCGACGGAGTGGCCAACGCTGGAGAAGCAGAACGCATTGGAGCGCTTGTTGTTCACGAAGGCACAGGCCCACCCCAGTGGTACACCAAGGCCTGTCATTTGGTTCGCCTTTGCTGCTTCTTTCATAGAGCTCATTGCTTCCTGTTTTGTCTTCGCGTGCAGCTGAGATCATTTTGGTGGATAACATCATCGCGGTATGGACAAACAAGAGGCAAGTTGTTTTACGTTACACAAGACCTAATTCTCTCGTGCAGGTGTTCCGGACAGTGGCTGATGTGAGTTTCTTCGTCATCGGGAGCCTTGATGAGAATGAGCTTATTCTCATGTCGGTGTTGAACGCTTACGTCGAAACCATCTCGCTCATTCTCAAGTAAGTGTATGTCCTCTTGTTGAACGAGTCGCCCTACTCACGTACGAACTAGGAACCAAGTGGACAAACGAACGCTGTCAGAGAACTTTGACTTTCTGCTGCTGGCCATGGACGAGCTCATTGATGACGGGTACACCTTCAATTGCGTTCAGAAGGAATGGTCTCCCTCACCACTTTGTGTTCGTCGGCTCGCTCAGCGTGCTGCTGGAGACGGAGCCACAGGCCATCGCCGACCGAGTGTGCATGAGGCCGCCCACACCGGAGGGAGCCGAGGACGCGCTCATGAAGATGCCGATGAAGACCTTCAACAACGCCAAGGATATGGTGGTCAAGGGACTGGGCAACCTCAGGTCTCAGGCCGTGTGATCAGGGCGTCCTACGTACCATCCTTCAGCTCCGCATAAATTGCTTGGGGTCGCGGTGGAGCGGCCCGAGGCGAGCAGCAAGGACGTTGTTGCTTCCTGCAATTTCTTTTCTCCCTCTTTCTTGATGCGCAGATGTCGTTGTTCATGATGCAGTCGACTTTTCGTCTTCATCTTGTAGCGCTACTGAGTCTGGCAAGCGGGCCCAGCTTGTGGGCTTGCTCTCCACCGATTGCGTCCGCTCCTGCGCGGAAAGTCGTCGGCACGAGGCAAGACGAGGGAAAACGCCACCTTAAAGTCGCATAGAGCCGGTGAAGAAAACAAGCCCTGCGAGGAAAATACGAGCTCTTTGGCTTCGGCGCGCCTCCGTCACAGAGTGAGCAATACCTACACTTGTGAGAAAAAGGAGATAGAGGACGGATCTTGTGAGTCTCTCTTCTCTTCTCTCATCTGTACGGCACATCGTTGTTCCTTCAGCGCATCAAGTACACGGGGAGGAAGAACGAGAGAGTTAGAGGGAAGCGGCAGCGCCCCCATTTCCATCCCACCGCATCCAGCCCTCTACCTCACTTCTCGGCGAGGCACGACGTAAGAGGGATTTCGGCCAGTCCTTCATTGCCTGCCATTGGAGGATCTCCTTATATATGTTGGTGATTCCATCCTCGACAAGGCTCCATTGATTTATTCGCACTATGAGTGACAGCGAAGCCGAACACGACATTTACACCTCTCGGGATGACCTCCCGCAGAGAACCTCCTCCGCCCCGCCTGTACTGGAGGTGCAGGAGCAGTCTCTCTTCGCAATGGGCAACAATTACGCCCGTCTTTTTGCTGGAGCGGTCGACATCCGTGCTGATGACGATTACATCCACTTCTACAACTCGCATCCCGACCCCAGCAAGCTCCCGCCCCCTATCGACAGGCATTTCGACACGATTGATGAGGAATTCGTACGCCAAGATTTTGACTTTTTCTTTTTTCGCTTTCGGCCACGAGTGCTCACTGTACCATTGTAATTGAATTCTTTGTTACAACAGCAATATTCGCCTGGCATGAGCCCTCCCATGGCAAGGAACTTCTTGTCTGCCTACCAGGATGGGAGCCCAAGGTGGTCCAGGCCCATGGCACACAGGGTGGCGAGCATTTCCTCGCTTGAGGACTACTCTCTGGATGAGACCTCCCTCATTCCCGACCTCAGCAGCGATTCGGAGAGCATTTCGTCTTCTGTGGATGACATCTCGTCGCTTGTGCACAACATGGCCGCCATGAATGGCCAATCGATGGCTGACAAGCTTGCCGAGCGATTCTCAGCCAAGCACCTCTGGGAAGCTGAACATCTCGGTACCGTCCTTCCCCCCTTCCCCTCTTGTGGCGCGTGTCGCTGTCGAGCCTGTGCCGGGAGCTCCTTCTCATCGTCTTCGTCGTCACTATCGTTTCTAGACACCGGGCGCTCACCAAGCCCTGTTGCTGAGCCCTCGCCGTCGCCCTCGCCCCGGACCAAGGCGGCCCTGCAGCCGCCGCCTGGCCTCAGCGTCACGGCGGTCGAGCAGTCGCTCAACGACCTCGAGATCTCTGGCGATGTCCCGCTGCAGAGGAGGCGCGAGGTAACCGCGCTCCCCACGTCCCTTCTTCCCCTCCTTAGTCTTTGTCTTGTGTTCATCATGCTCACCACTTGTTGTTCACACTTCGCAGCCGCGCCGCGGGGCTCAGGCAGCGGCCACCACCGACTCGTCGACCATCCCGTGCCGCTACTACTCGCAGGGCTATTGCAGCCGCGGCGACCGCTGCAACTTTGCTCACGTCGACACTGAGCCCGCTGGTGATCACGGTGCGCCATCTCTCTGCCCTCCACAACTGGGGAACTTGGTGGCTGATGTCATCGTGACGTCATCAATGTTGTCTCTTCCCTTTCCTCTCTCTTCAAAACAGCGCCTTCTGGCTCCACAGGGCCGACGGCGATCTCGAGCAGCACGCCCGCTCGGTCGGCCACGCCGCCTGCCACGCAGCCGGTCTCGGTCCCCGCGCCCGGCTCGGGCGGCAAGGGCGGCAAAAAGGGTGGCGGCGGTGGCCAGGCGAGCCAGACCCACAAGCGTCGTTCATCCAACGGCGTCACCACGAGTGGCGGCGGCAGTGGCGGCCAGTCCGGAAGCGGCAGTGGCGGTGGCGGCGGCTCCAACGGCGCGGCTAACGGCCAGTCCTTTGTCGTCGGCACCAACACCTTGGGTTTGACTCCCTTTGCCTCATGCCGATGGGCTCAGGATTGATGGCTGACGTATGGTAATGACGATGACGAATGCCTGTCGTGATCACGCGAGCAGCAGGGCGCTATACGAGCATCGACCAGGTGATCGGCCAGATCTATCCGATGTGCAAGGACCAGCACGGGTGTCGGTTCCTGCAGAAGAAGCTCGACGAGAACAACGTCCAGACAGTCGACATCATCTTCAACGAGGTCTACCCCCACTTTGCCGAGCTCATGACCGGTAAGCCTCCCCCTCCGTCTAATCCTGATGATCGTCTTCATTCTCGCGCACCTGCTCATCATCTGTCCTTTTACTCTTGCGATGCAACGACAGATCCGTTTGGCAACTACCTGTGCCAGAAGCTGCTTGAGCACTGCCAGGAGAAGCAGCGCCTGCTCCTCATCGAGAGCGTGGCCAACGACCTCGTCCGCATCTCCCAGAACATGCACGGCACTCGCGCCGTGCAGAAGATGATCGAGTGCCTCAAGAGCGGCGCCGAGGTACCTATCGTTCTCATCTTCAACATCGCGTCAGCCGCACAAATGATTGACCGTGCGGCCCGCAGATCCGCCTGGTGACCCGCGGGCTCAAGGCCGCGGTGGTGCCGCTGATCAAGGACCTCAACGGGAACCACGTCGTGCAGCGGTGCCTCAACCACCTGAGCGCGCAGGACAACCAGTTCATCTACGACGCCGTCGCGGGCCACTGCGTCGAGGTGGCCACCCACCGCCACGGCTGCTGCGTCCTGCAGCGCTGCATCGACCACGCCTCGGAGGCCCAGAAGCTGCAGCTCGTCAACGAGATCACGACCAACGGGCTCACGCTGGTCAAGGATCCCTACGGCAACTATGTTGTACAATACGTGCTCGACCTGCCCTACCCGCGTATGCTGGCCAACCTCATCCTCCAGTTCAAGACCCACCTCGCCGAGCTCTCCACCCAGAAGTTTAGCTCCAACGTCGTCGAGAAGGTTCGTCATCTCCTTCTTCTTCTTCATCTTGATCATCATCGTCAGCATCATGTGCTCATGGAGGATGATGATGATGCAGTGCTTGAACGTGTGCGATCCGGTGACGCGAGCTTGGATGGTGAAGGAGATCACCGAGTCGGAGCACCTGAAGGGCCTCATCCAGGACCCGTTTGGCAACTACGTGGTCCAGACGGCGATGACGGTCGCCGAGCCGGCGCAGCACGCCAAGCTGGTCGAGGGCATCAAGCCCTTCCTGTTTGCGCTCCGGAACACGCCCTACGGCAAGCGCATCCAGAACAAGATCATGAAGGACGCTCAGCACCACGCCGAAGGCGGCGGCAGCGGCGGTGGAGGAGGTGGTGGAGGTGGAGGCGGCCACTCGCAGAGGCCCCAGCGCGGCGGGCCTGGCGGAGGCAATGGCGGAGGCAATCACCACCCGGGCCCCGCGGCGCAGTCCTTCCCAAGACGTACGTGTGCTCTCCTCTTTGCGAATAGAAGATGACGAACAGGAAGAAGAGGAACGATGGTGGTGCTGATGGACATGCTGATTGACGATTTTGCGCTGCAGGCAACAAGCACCCGGTCTACTGAGAGAGCCGACGGCGAAGATTGGATCTGAATGCCGCGCGACACCAACAACAACAAGCTTATCATATCGATAACTCAGTAGCATCACCTTCATTAATCCACGCTATGGCGATGTAGACGATGACCACAGCTGTCTCCTCTGCTGCCCTCATCGTCGTCCTCATCATCGTCACTGATGCTGCTACTGCTTTTGCTCTCTCCCCCTTTTGGATTCCTCTCTTCCTCTACGACGACATCTCGTAACCACCATTCCTCCTCCTCTTCATCCTCTTTCCTCTTTCTTTTGGTCCTCTCCCGTCTGCTCCGCCCTCGGCCTTGGCACATCTCTTCACCATCTCTTCCTCGCCGCTACCGCCATCCTCCTCCTTCAATCAAAACTCTAGGAGGCAAGTCCATTCTCCTCCTCCTCTTCCTGAGCTCGGACGACAGGCACAGCCTCTCGACCTCTCGTGTGCTTTTAGTGTTATTTATTCCTCCAACAACATCATCAGCCCCCCACCAACCCACCAACCACCATTCCCATCAGCCTTCTGGCCGAGGCCTCCCCTCCAAGGGGCAACGAGGAGGCCGCCCGTAACGTATTACATCCCCAAATTGATCATCAAATTGTTGTGCTTTATGTATAGCAAAAATACAAAAAACAAATGTGTTGTCACTCCTTACTCCACTTGGCACAACCCTCTGCTCTCCTCCCATCTGAAGGAAAACCATTTTTGCTCGTTGTCGCAGTGGAACAGCATCACTTTTCTGTCGACAGCTTTGCCCTTGCTTGGGCCTGGAAGGTGAAGTCTCGCCAGACGCGATGAAGAAGAAACGTAAGGCAATGCCTTGGCATCAGCCGTGCAGTTCTGGAAAGTGTGTGCTGCTGGCCTTCTTGCTTGTGGCCCTCTCCCTGAGCCTCTACTTGCTGCTCAACCCCAGCTTGAAGTTTCCGCCCTCCTCAGCAGAGCCGCAGAGCAGTCCTGCTTCGGTTGTGTGGTCGCCCGCCCCTCCTCCCCCGTGCTCCTACGAGCCCCCCGGTCCCGACGTGGACCCGGCCGTGTTGGCCTCTGCCTGCCGGGGAATCGGGCAGGACGAGAGGCAGCTGTTCCTTGACACGTTGAGGCGCGTCAAGCCATGCCATTACCTGGAGTGGGGAGGGGGCATGACCTTCTTGTGCGCAGCCCACTTTGCTCGCAATGGTGCAACCCCTTCTTCTTGTCCACATGGAGTTTGATGGCGGATGGGATAACGTCGTCCTTCTGCAGTCACCACCATCGAGCACAGCAGGGAGTGGTGCGACAAGACGCGCGAGGCAATCAAAGCCAGCGGCCTCACCAACATCCGCTTCGTCTGCGCAGCAGTGCCTTGGCGCAGTAAAGGTACATCATCACCATTGTGCCGCTGTTCATTACCTCTTCTTCTGATCCGCTACTCGTTCACCACAGGCCGCAAGGATGACGGCACTTACGAGGAATTCAAGCACTACGTGGACACCATCGACCGCTTAAGAGTCCGCAGGTTCGACGTCGTGTACATCGATGGCAGGTACGTTGAACCAAAGGGAATCTGCCAATTTGAGCCACCAGATGCTCATCGCTGCCTTTCTCTCTAGAGCACGACTAGCATGCGCCCAGAAGGTGCTGGACTACATCTCCAGCGATTCTCGGGTGATGGTGAACGATTGGGATCGCCACTATTACCGCGAGGAGATCGGCCGGTTGTACGATGTGGACACTGTTCATGCCCGTTTGGCGGTGCTCCGCAAGAAGAATACAACAGAGTTGTCCTGATTCCCAGAAAAGGGCCGATAAACACACACAAGAGGTGCTCTGCAACGTTTTGGCCGGTTGGTCTTCTGCTGACGATGAAGTCGATCGTCAAAGTTGAACGATCGTCTACATGGGCCCAACCAAGATAAAAGAAATGAAGAGAAAAACGGGTCCATATTTTAATTAGGAGTCCCCTTCAGGCCATGGAAGACGAAGCGACTAGACTGCGAGAAGAAGTGGCCAGACTACAGCAGGAAATCGCGTCCCTCCAGCACAAGCGTGATGCCGACCGCGCAGGCCGCACACGCGCTGAGCGGGTAAATCGATTCGTTCATTCGTCTCATCTCTCCGCCAACACTTTGTTCTTTCGAGAGAAGGCCTCTGACCGCATGCGTGCTGGCTCCAGGAGTTGCGGCGGGTTTTGACCGAGCAGCGCGCCGCCACGACGGCCGAGGAGCCAGCCGACCGCGGCGGCCGCGCCACCGCTCCAGTGCTCACTGCGCCCATCAAGCCCATCGGCGTCGTGCGGTCGCCTTTCCCCACGCGCATGGGCACGCCAAGGCACGCGGCCCCTCTTCCTCTCTCGTCGCGTCCTCGGCCGACGCACAGCGCCTCGAGGCCGGCCAGGCCGTGACTGACCCGCTCGGCACGCGCATGTGCGTGTGCGTCTGTGCGCGACCAGGGCAGGCAGGGGATGCTGGCGCCGTCGACCCGCGGCTGGATCCAGCTCGAGGGCCGGCTCAACCCGGGCGAGGCTCTGGACGGCCTCGCCCAGTTCTCGCACGTGTGGATCGTGTTTGTGTTTCACCAAAACACCAACGCCTCCAAGTGCGTCCTCCTCCTTGTGTGCTTGTGCCCGCACGGAACAGAGCAGCTTTCTCACGTGCCGTGCGTGGCCCAGAGCGATGATGGGCGACAAGGGGCTCAAGGCCAAGGTGCGTCCGCCGCGCTTGGGCGGTGCCCGCGTGGGTCTCTTCTCGACGCGTTCGCCTCACCGGCCCAACCCCATCGGTGCGCTACTTTTGTTTAAATTTTTATTTTTTTTTCAAAAAAAAAACGATTTTTTATTTCGATTTGTTTTTGCGATTAATGTTGTTAGGGCTGACCATCGCCAAGATCGAGCGGCTGGAGCGGGGCGTGCTCCACATCTCCGGCGTGGACTTGGTCGATGGCACGCCCGTGCTGGACCTCAAGCCCTACCTCCCGCGCTACGACGCGCTGCCCCACGCCACCGGTAATTTGTTTTAAATATTTTAAATATTTCTAGATGTGCGCGCGGGCGTTGATGAGTTTCTCGCGCTTATGGGGCTGGTTGCGTGCAGTGCCGGACTGGATCGATGACGAGGGCGCCACGGTGCGAGAGGATGACGGGCGCCCACTGCACACGGGCTCCATCCGCGCGGTCCACTGGGTGCGCACATCTCGCCACCGCACGCACGCACGCACGCGCGCGAACTTGAGCAACTCAGTTGTGCCCACCAGACGGAGGAGAGCGATGCCGCGCTGGAGCGAGCGCTGGCCGAGGGCGAGCTCCAGTTCTACGCCACGGGCGAGGTCAACCAGCTGCGGGCGGCCATCGACGAGGTGCTCCGCCTTGATCCGCGCTCGGCTTTCCAGCGGTCACGCTCCGCCCAGAGGCGCGGTGGTGAGGGGGAGGAGGACGGCAACAACGAGCTCGCGAGATCCGGTGGCGCTGTGGCGTTCAAGGTGGCCTTTGACAGCTTGGAGATCGAGTTCGACTACCCGAGCCACGGCACCATACGCGTGCTCACCCTCAGGAGCAGGTCTCCAGCGGCAGAAGAGCAAGAAGAAGAAGCCCTCGTTGGAGGGGAATAAAATCGTTCAGCATACCGTTGCTTTTATCACCGAATGCACAACAAGACAACTGTGCCGACAAGGGGATGTAGCTCAGTGGTAGAGCAGGCGACTGCAGATCGTCAGGTCCCCGGTTCAAACCCGGGCGTCCCCTTCTATTTTTCAAGCTCAAATTTGACGACAGTTCGGGCGAAATGCAGAACAGAAGGCCGTTGTGGGACTCGCTCACTCGTCAGACCAAACCAAAAATGTACGCAATTTCTGTACAAGTGCGGTGGGCACGCCTTCTGTGTTGATTGCCTCGACGCGCCGAGTTTGCCCCCTCGTTCGGGGTCTTCTTTTTCGAGCTACGCTCGCAGGCCAGCGGCTGCCTGCGTGGCACAAAGGCCAAAGGAGGACGCGGAGGAGAAGAACGCTAAGTACCCGACGTGTTGTGGTCTCACGTTGCGGGCCGCAGCAGCGGCGCCTGGCGCCCCCAGTGATGTGGCTCGTGTCCCACCGAACGATTTTGTCGAAAGGAACACGCCGTTCAAGGCAAAGGCGATGCGACCATCATGTGCAGCGAGAGCGCCGCGAGTCCGGCAGCACTTTGACGAGCTGCTGGTGGCTGTTGCCAAGCAGCAACGCGCGCTCGTTGAAGAGATCGAAGCCTGGAAGGCAGCGTGCGCGGCCTAGACCAAGGAGCGGCAGGCCAAGCTGGACGCGGCCAAGGCGGCTCTCGAAGCATCGCAGCATGAGCTGGAGCAGCGTCTGCGCTCTCCCAGTCTTGTCAGCCACAGCAGCGCCAGCGCGCCGAGGCGAGAGGCCTTGGTGGAAGCGGCCAGGGAGGCGGGACAAGACAGCCACGGGAGATGCTTAAAGCACATCTCGTTCCAAGTGTTTGCCACCGCTACCGAAAACGATGTTGATCGCTCGGTGGCCACCACGGAAGAAGAGGGGAAGGACGACGGGAGCAGGTTCTCCAACAGATCACAGGAGCCTTCCGCCACCTGAACCCAACGATAGTGCGCGTGTTTGGCTCTCGTGGCATAGGCCTTGGCCAATTCCAGTCCCCGACGAGTGTGGCCTTGGATGTTGGAGCGGGCCTCGTCCTTGTTGCCTACACCAACAACCACTTGGTGCAAGTGTGGAGCCGACGGAACGTTCATCCGCAGCTTTAGCTACATAGGAACTGGTCCCGGACAGTTCTGTTTCCCAACCGGCGTGGCGGTGGATGCACGATCGGGCGACATCGTTGTTGCCGACTCTCATAACCACCGGCTCCAGGTGTGGCGCGCCGACGGTGCATTCGTGCGCGCCTTTGGCTCCTTCGGCTCCGACCCCGGCCAGTTCTGGTTCCCACGTGGCGTGGTGTTCGACCCCGCTCAGGCGACATCATCTCCGTAGAGGCCGTGAATCACCGAGTACAAGTGTTTCGCGCCGATGGCACCTTCGTGCGCGCTTGGTTCCAAGGGGACCGGCCCCGGCCAGTTTCATTTCCCAGAGGCCGTAGCGGTGGCTGCGCGATCGGGCGACATCATTGTTGCCGATACCAACAACCACCGGATCCAGGTGTGGCGCGCAACACCAGTTCAACTTGCCCCAAGGCGTGGCCGTGGATGCCAGCTGACGGTGGATCTTTTTGTCATTCGTAAAAGGATCAAACCCAGTCTGTTCCCACGTCGTCTTCCGAGCCTGACGTAGACTCACCTTCTGCCGAAACGTCCAGCTCTGCGTAGTCACGCTCGAGTGCCGCAAAATCGTCTCTGGCCTCCGAAAATTCGCCCTCGCTCATGCCCTCGCCCACAAACCAATGCACGAACGCCCGCTGGGCGTACATGACGTCGAACTTGCGGCAGGTGCGGGCAAACACCTCGTTGATGGCGGTGGTGTTGGCCAGCATGCAGCACGCTCGTGGAACGAGGCCCAAGTCCCCGCCAGGCACCACTGCAGGTGGCTGGCTGTTGATGCCGCACCTGAAGCCCGTTGGGCACCAATCCACAAACTGTTGATTCATCAACGATTGTGAGCCTTGTGAAATAAACTATGATGAAATAAAATAAAATAAATAGATTGTTAATATTAAAATTAACATTAACCTTTACAGTCTTTTGCGCTTTGATCTTCGCGATGGAGGCTTGCACATCTCTCGGGACAACATCCCCGCGGTACATCATGCACACTGCGATGTACTTGCCTGTTGAGAAATGCCAGGAATGTGAGCCAATCGCGCGGCAGAGTTGTAAGGAGAGCCTCGACATGCGCACCTTGTGTGGGGTCGCACTTGACCAACATCGAGTCCGGGTCGAACACGCCGCGGGTGAGCTCGTTGACGCTGAGCCTCGTCCGGTCCACGGTGTCTGGGCTCACAAGCGGCGCGTAGGAGCTCAGGAGGAAGTGAAGGCGCGGATAGGGCACGAGATTGACCTGAAAGTCCTTCAAATCCACGTTGAGCGAACCCTCGAAGCGAAGCGACGCCGTCAACGACGAGACGATCTGCGCGATGAGCCTGTTGAGGTTCCTGTAGGTCGGCCTTTCCACATGCAGCCTCTGTTCGCAGATGTCATAAAGAGCCTGTACACGACAGTCAGTTGGCGCCAACCAACTCAACGACGCTCTTCGTCTTCATCATCATGACCTCATTGTCGAGCAGGAAGACGGCGTCGGTGTGGTCAGCAAGCGGCTGCATGGCGAGGGAGCAGTTGTACGGCTCGACGACGTTGGTGTTGATCTTGGGCGAGGGATACACGCAAAAGTCAAACGTGCTCGTGTTGCGGTAGACACCCGAGAGCCGCTGCAGCAAGTCTGAGCCCAGGCCCGAGCCCGTACCTCCACCGATAGAGTGGAACATGAAGAAGCCCTGCAGGTTGTCGCACCGCTCGGCAAGCTTGCGAACGGCATCGACCACGACGTTTCTGCAAGACGACCCAGCTGTGTATCGACCACTGCCCAAAAGCAAGTCGTTGAGCTGAGGCAGAGCGGGAAGAGCCCAGAGG
>NAVB01000086.1:0-54934 GCA_002179805.1 Acanthamoeba lenticulata | reverse complement strand
AAAAAAACAATTTAATAATGAACATTATTTTAATGTATTTTATTTCATTTTGATGTATTTTAATGTATTTTAAGTATTTTAATTGTGATCGGTTGGCTGATGAAATCCACGCGTGATGCACACAGGCTGGTCCAAGGTGGCGCTGGTGCTGCAGGGCATCGCCCACCACTTTGGGGACGCCGTGTTCACGCCGGCCGACAAGCAGCGCCTCTTCCCCAACGCGTGGCCCTCGGCCCGCCAGCTCAACGCCGCCGGGAAACGCCGTGCGCCGCCCCACCTCCCCTCCCACTTGGCCCCAAAGGTGACTCATCCCGTGAGCGACAGTCATGTTTGTGAGCAGGACCGACTACGGGGCGGTCATGCGCGAGGTCCTGTTCGCGCGGGCCGACCTGTGGCGCGAGTTCGGGCCGTTCCCGTTCGGGCCCTTCCCCAACTGCACTGTGCGCCACACGCCGCTGCGCGACGGCGGCGTCGCCCGCGTGCTGGGCGAGTCGCTGGCCTACGGGCCCTTCTACGTACGCCTTTTTCCTCGTCTTTTCCTCGGCGAATTTCCTGAGCCTCTCGTCTCTTGTCCCCGCGCAGAGGGGCTACGTGGACCAGATGATGATGCCCGAGGACCTGCTCCAGGAGGCCCGCTGCGCCGTCAACTTTGCCTGTGTGGACCAACTCAGCCCGCCCCTGGCCGAGGGCTTTGTGTGGAGCTGGGACAAGGGTACGCGTAAGGGGGCGGCTGACGTCAGAATCGAACCAGGCTGCTGACGTCACTCATCCTCCATCATCCGGAATGGTCTGCAGACCAACCATCGACGACGAGCGGCGGATGCACGGCGCTGCAGCCCAACGGCCGTTGGGCCACCCTCGACTGCGCGACGCCGCTGCGCTCGGCCTGCATCGACCCCGTCACGCGCACCTTTGCCCTCAGGTACGCCACGAGGGCGGCCACGACACGTCGTGGGGACGCGCGTGTTGACCTCTTTCTCTGTGGTGTGTGTGCGTCGTGTACGTGAACCATTCACAGCACGACGGCGACGGCGTGGGGCGTGGACGTGGTGTGCCCCGCCGGTGGGGCGGGCAACCTGGTCTTTGGCGTGCCGGCCAACGGCTACGAGAACGCGCAGCTGCATCGGGCTGCCTCTTCGTCTGCCTCGCCCGTGTGGGTCAACCTCCGCGCCAACCAGTGAAGCAATTTTTATTTTATTTATTTTTGTTGAAAATACAAAATTAAAAAAAAACAAAAAAAAGAACAAAGATTAGAGCAAGATGTATCAACTGTTGGGTGCTGAGGTGTCGCTCTACACGGGCAAGGCGAGAGCGTATCTGCGCTACAAGCGCATCCCATTTACAGAGGTCGTAGCCAGTGAGGAGGTGTGCCACACGTCCCCCCCCCTCTACAAAAACCGCAAAGTGCAGCATTGCCGTGTGACGCAGCTGCTTGTGCGTGCGTGCATACGTGTGTGATGTGCACCAAGGTCTTCCGCACGACGATCATCCCCAAGACCGGCGTGCGCTTCGTATGTTGTTGCCCCCCCCCCCTGCGCAGCACATCCGAACAAACTGGGGCGCGTCCCGGGTGCTGTGGCCAGGTGCCCGTGCTCCTCACGCCGGACGGAGAGACCGCAATCCAGGACACCACCGACATCATCGACTTCCTGGAGCGTCGGTACCCCATATGTGTGTGTGTACCAAGATCTCCCGGTTGGGAGATTGACCCTTGGACCCGCAGGTTCCCGGCCAACTCGGTCTACCCCGCGACGCCCTGCCAGCGCCTCGTCTCCCTCCTGTTCGAGGTCGGGCTCCCAACCGCGGTTGTTGTTATTGATGTGTGTGATGAGGATGAGGATGAGGATGGTGGCTGTTCTGCAGGTCTACGCCGACGAGTGGCTCGTGCTGCCGGCGATGCACTACCGGTGGAGCTTCCCCGAGAACATCGACTTTATCTACCGCGAGTTTGGGCGCATGAACCTGCCCGACGCCACGCCCGAGGCGCAGGTATGCTCCTCGCTTTGTCCTCAACCACGCCGGTCCATGCCATACTGATGTCGTCATCGAATGGCTGGCCAGTACGAGCGTGGCAAGAAGGTGGCCGCCAAGTTCGCCGGCTTTCTGCCCTTCCTGGGCATCACCGCCAAGACCAAGCCCGCCATCGAGGTGCTTGCTCTCGTCCCCCCCCCCCAAGACAAGTGCTTCCAATGGTGATGATGACGATGGTGGGGGCGACATATGGGACCCATCCATAGGCCTGGTTTGAGGAGCTCCTGGGCCACCTCGACCGCCACTTTGCCCAGCACCTGTTCCTCCTGGGCGGCAAGCCTTCCATCGGTCCCTTTCCTGCTTCATACATTTTTCTTTTACAATTATATTCTTTATTTATTTGATTATTGTGATTTATGATTGTTTATATTATTTTTTATTTATATTTTCCATGGAGCAGGCGACTTTGGGCTGATGGGGCCGCTCTACGCACACATCTCGCGAGATCCCTACCCGGGACGGCTGCTGCGGGCCCGCGCGCCCCACGTCGTCCGCTGGATCGAGCGGATGCACTTTCGGCAGGACAATGACGACCGTTCTGATGTCGGCGACTTCCTGCCCAACGACGCCGTGCCCGAGACCCTGCTGCCCATCCTCGCCCGCATGTGGGCCGAGCACTTTCCAGTCTTTTTCGACACCGTGGCCGCCCTCAAGGCCTTTCGCCAGAAGCAACAACAACAGGGCGAGGCGGTCCAGAAGCCGATCCCGCGCGCGATCGGGTGGCACACGTTCCGCCTGGGCGGTGCCGCCGAGCGGCGCCAGGTGTATCCCTACACGGTGTGGATGTTCCAACGCCCGCTGGACTGCTACCGCGCGCTGACGGAGGCCGAGCGACGCGCCTTTGACGTCCACGTCCTCGCGCGCATCGAGGGCGGCCGCGAGACTTGGGCTCGCGCGCTGGCGCTGACCAACAACAACGACAACAACGACCGCGACCGCGACGGCGTGCGGGTCCGACGGGAACGCAACGTGGTCGTGTGGGACAACGACTCGTCAGTGCATCGCCTTGCGGCGCGCCTGTGAGTTGTTCATGGACTGGAACGCTTCTTTGCCACAACATGTTTATTGGCGGTTGCCGTTCGTCCAACTTTTGCAGGAGATAGTGTTGCTTGTTGAGGTTCATACAAGCAAGGCCGGCGGCGTCATTTTCAGACCTGCTCGTAGCCTCGGCCGAAGAGCCTGCGAACCGAGTGGTAGATGTAGACGTGGCCATCCTTGACCAGGCCAGGCAGCAGGACCCAGAAGTAGCTGTTGGGAATCAGCTCAATCCCCTCCCGTTTGAAGTAGTACTTCTGGACGACCAAACCAACCGAGAAGTACACGACAGTGACGCACACAAGGCTGAACAGCAACATATTGACGTTAGAATGGAAGAGAAAAGTGTGGAACATAAGCTTGGTAAAGGTCAAGTACCAGATGATGAAGATCCAGCCACCAGAGAGGCCGCCAGCGCTGCCTTGGCCAGAGCCTCCTCCGGTTACAGGGCAGGCGTACGCAGTCTGCCACTCGAAGATGTACCAGAAGGGAGGACTGCTTCCGGTCATGGGGACGCTGGTCCACTTGAACTTGCCGACACCAGCGTTTTTGTCGCAGACGAAACTGATGTTGCCCCCACGATTGTCTTTCGTTGGCGAAAAGGTTACCTTAAAGCCATCATAACCAGAAGGCACTTGATAGTTTGGTTGCAATGGAACATGTCAGTCACCTGCAACCCAGTTGTTGGGGAGGGGTGCGCCTGCGTACGAGGTAAAATCTTGCCCTTGTCCTTCTCTGCAACAACGTAGTCGTCGGTAACGCTCTGTTGGCATACCGAAACCTGACCAGGGGAAGTGTCGCATTTGGGCTGCCCCTGAACCGTTTGACAGGGCGAGTGGTAATAGGTGTAACCGCCAGGGTCTGCATGGGCCACCGCTTTAGTGAACTGAGAACGGGGGACAAAAGGCGGTTGTGTTCAACTTACCCACGTCGGTAGCTGCCGCGGTCTTTTCAAACTGTTTGGCCAGTCCCGTCAGGTCATACCTCTTGTTGGTGACGGGGTCAGTGAAGGTACAAAAGTCCAACGCCTGAGATTGCAAAAAGTCATTGCAGAGGACCAGCAAGATCGCCACAATCAAAGCTGAAACCCTCATTTTCAGGACGCCCCTGTAAGGCATTTCACAGTTTAGCTGGAGGGTATATTTTAGCTGTTGCTACTGGCGTACCTTGAAGCAGACAGAGGAGCCTTCACTAACTGAGAATCTGGGACTGCCCTTTCACGTCCGTCTGCCAGTTTCCTTTTCCCCACCTCGATTTTCTTTTTTTTCTGTACCATTTTCCACTTTTTCTTTCTTTTTTTGGGGTACGTTAGCCGTCACCTTTATTGTTGCTCTGCTCCACGGCTCGCCACTGGTCAAGCACGTGGGTGAGCTCGGTCGTGGATGTCCGGTTGCCGATTCGCACGTGGAGCATGTGAGCGTCGGCCGGGGGCCACCAGCGGAGAGACGAGTAGAAGTTGTAGTGGAGGTAGGGCAGCACAGCGGCCGGGAACCAGAACAGCGACTTGCCGTGCTTTTCGGTAGGGAGCTTCGCGAGCATGTGGCCGCCGTGTAGAAGCGACTCGTTGAGCAGAGGGAAGAGCAGGGGCTCGTTTCGGTCATGAGCGAGACTGCGCAGTAGGCGTTTCCGCTGAAAGTAGACGCTGCCGCTGGCCTCAATCTGGGCGCGGTTGAGCTCGATGAAGCGCTTCACGTCAAGCCGTGTTGACGACGAGGCGTCAAACAACTCAACAAACTCGTCGGTGTCCAGCAAAAAGGCAAAGTCAAAGTCGGCCTGCCAGCGCATGAAGAGGTCCCACGTCGTGGACTGGAGGAGGTAGGAGTAGGTCTGGTTAGGCGGGATCTGCACGTCGACCAGCGTCACCCGCTCGGACAGGCCCGGGTGTCCTGCCATTGAGGCGCGCACGGTGGCCAGCTTGAGCTGGGCCGAGACAATGCCCAGGATGACGTGGTCTACGCCCACAATGTCGAGCGTCCACAGAAGCCACAGCACGTCGTCATGGCTCCACGAGAACTTTTTCGTGCAGACTGCCGCTACACGTGTACTCTTTCTCTCTTTTTTGTCGTCGTTGCCGTTGTTCTCTTCTTGATGAAGCAAGCCACGCTGCAACGCGAGCTGCCGGGCAAGCCGCCATGGCGCTGACGGGAAGCCCTCGGCAGGGCGCGTCACCTGAGCGGGGGCCAGCAGGGGCCGCGCCCGCGGGAAGTGGAACACGTGGGCCAGCGGCAGGCGCGCCGTCGCGTTGGCCGCATGCACCACGAGCCACGCCCCTTTGCGCGCCTTGTCGCCGGTCTCATCAAGGAACGGTGCGAGCTCAGCCTCGTCGTCGAGGACGAATGCGCAACGCGCGACCAGGTCTTGGTAGGGGATGTGTTCGAATTTCATGCGCCAGTGGGTGCGGATGGGGATGATGGGCACGCAAGAGCGGGCCGGCAGCGTCCTTTTTGTTGTCGTCGTCGTCGTCGTCGAAGCGTCGTGGTCTCCGTGCGCCACGGACAGCTCGACAGTGGAAAAGAGGTCAGGGCGCGGGTGGAAGTCGTCCTCGGGCTCCGCCTTGTCCCTCCCGGGCGGAAGGAGGAACTCGCGCCTGACGGCCATGTGGATCTGCACGATCACGACGGTGGGTGGCGGCTGCTTCAGGTTCCTTGCGTCGACGACGGCCTGCTCGATCAGGTCGGCAAAGGCCAGCGACTCTTGGCTCAACAGCAGAGCCGGTGGCACGATGCCGTTGTGGACAAAGGACAAGCGGCGGTGGTCTTGTCCAGCAGAGATGATAAAGAATGTCTCGTTGGCTGGCGGTGATGGCCGGTGGCACCACGGAAACGCCAACGCCGGCCATGTCATGGAGGAAGAGGAACCCTTGTATGCCAGAAAAGAAAAAAAGGAGGTGTCTTCTTGAGGTGCCACAGCGTGAGGTCGAAAATCAATGGAAAAGTTAAGCACGTAGAGGATCACAACAGACATTGGCAGACTTACGAGAACGAGCAGGCTCGTGAGCTTTCGTCCGCTCCACATCTTCGGACAAGGGCACTTTGCCAAAGTCCACTGTTTCCTTACAGTGTGGTTACTCAGGCACGTGTTCGTGCCTTAAATTCGAAAACGTTTTGTTCAGTTTTTGATAATAAAAAATAAAAAGAAATGAAGCCATCAACTCCGAGCTACGGGGCACTGGCGGAGGTGGCTGGCGGGGCCACAACGAGGTCGGTGAAGAACGACGCAAACTGCGCCACGAACCGTTGGCGATCCTCCTCGAGCTCGCGTTCCAGGCGCTCCAGCTCGCCTTCCACCGTCCTCGTCGTCGAGCTTGAGCCTACCACTGTTTCCTCATCGTTGTCGTTCCCTTGCTTCATTGGCTTCGCCTCCTCATGCCTCGCGCCATCATCATCATTCGCCTCGCGATCCGCAAGCGGCTGTCTTGGTTGGTGGCGCATCTTGTTGGCCCGCAGCTGCTCCTTCTTCCGCCGGTTCTTGCCCACCCTGGGCGAGGCCTGGCTGCCGCTGCCGCCGCCGTTGCTGCCGCCGTGGCCATTGCTGCTCGCGCCCACATCTGCCGCCGCTCTGAAGAACGATGGCGACGACAATGATGACGCTAATGGTGATGACGATGTTGTTGTTGTTGTTGACGTTGATGGTGGCGATGGCGACGGCGGACAACTCGAGCGCCCGCTGCGAGCAGGGAGGAAGGACGCCAGCGAGCGCGAGGCCGGCGAAGACGGCGACGACTTGGAGGAGGACGATGATGACGACGACGACGACGATGATGATGATGATGATGAAGACAACGAAGGCAAGGAGGAGGAGGACGCCGTCGAGGCAGAGGACGGTGACGGCACGCGCCGGCCGGTGACAGGCGAGAACATCAGAGGTGATGTCGACGAAGACGATAACGGAGACGACGATGACGACGAGAGGCTAAAGGCCGAGAAGAAGGACGTGGAAAAGTCGGCAAACGTGAAGGGCGGCAACATGCTCGTCGTCGTTGTCGTTGTCGTTGTCGTGGCCGACACATCTGGGTCCGCGGCGGGCAGGCGAGGCTTCATTGCCGCGCCGGGCGGCCTGAACAGCAAGATACGCTCCTCTTCGCCATCTTCGTCGACGTCGTCCTCATCGTCCTTTCTCGTCTTATTGTCGACACCGTCGCCGTCACGGACCAATGGGCGGGCCGCCGGGGCGTCCGAGGCCTGTTTGTGATAATCGTCATCATACGCTAAGGCGTCGTCGAGCCTCTGCGCGTTGTCCTTGTCCTCGGCCTGATTGTCGGCGTGGCCGTCGCCATCGTTGTCGACATGGTCGACAGCGTCGGTCACCGCCCCGGCCGCAGTCCCGCCTTCGGGCGTCGTATCGTCGTTGTCGTGGTCGTCGTCCTTTTCGTCGACGAGCCTGGCGGCGGCGGTGACGATGGGCCATGAAGACGATGAGAGCGCGACGAGCTCGCTGGTCTCGGCCGCCAGCTGCTCGAGATCCCGCTCCAGGTCCTGCATCTCCCTCTCCCAGGGGTCGACCTCTGCGTCAGCCTCGGTTCCAACCTTGGCCTCAGCCTTGGCGTCGACTTGGACTTCAGCCTCCACGCCCTCGGTCGTGGCGTTGACTTCGGCCCCGACCCGAGCCACGGCCTCAGGCTCAGTCTCGGTCTGGGCGTCAACCTCGCCTTGCGCCTTGGCTTCTGTGTCTGCAGGCGCGGCCTCGGCCTGGCTCCGGGCCTGGGCGTCGACCTGAACGCCGCGAGCCTCTTCTTCGTTCTTGTCCTCGGCATCGCGTCGACGGTCACTCGCCGCTTCGTCGTTGTCATCATCGTCACCACCATCACCACGAGCACCATCATCGTCGTCCTTTTCCACAACGCCGACAACAGCGCCGTCGTCGTCCTCCTCCTCCTCTGCGGCGCGCTTGACCTTCTTGCTCGCCGACGCGACGGAGGCCTCGCCCTCGTCCGCGTCCGCGTCGGTGATGGTCGTCGTCGTCGTCGTTGCGAAGGGCTCGTGCAGGAGCTCCGGCGGGAGCCAGACGGGGGCCACGCGGCCGTCTCGGTGGACGGGCCGCCGCAGCGGCTCCAGCCTCGGAATTCGCGCCGTCCGCGCAGGAGCCTCGGCGCCGCCCCCGCCGCTGCTCAGGGCCCGCCGCCGCAGCCCTGCTTGGAATTCCAGCCGCGGTCGGCCAAGCCCGTTGCCGCTGCTGACGTCAGCATCATCTCGGTTGGTGTCCATCTCGGGCGTGGCCGCGGCTGTCTCGTCGGAAACCGTTGTCGACGTCGCCAAGTCGGACTCAAGATGGTGGTGGCTGCTGACGTCATCAGCCGGTACGCGCCGCTTCTCGCCGCGCTTGACCTGGCGGCGCTCCTTCTGGCGCTGCTCGATGAAGTCGCGCACGTCGGCGCCAGACTTGAGGCAGTGGTTCCCAGCGTCGCGGCGCACCCAGGCCTTGTCCTCCCGGTTGAAGTAGAGGCGCGTCCCGCCCGTGATGTGGATCTCCACCACGTAGAGGTCTCGGATCAGCGCCGTCCCCCTCGCGTTGCACACCGGCACGATCTCGATTCTGCAAAACAAGAAATATTTTACAAAAAAAACGTCGAAATGTTAAAAATGAAAAATATGTTGAATATGTTTTTTAAAAGCAAAAAAGTAATGGAAAGGAGCGAACCGGTAGAGGTGCGGGTCAGGGACGGGGTTGAAGGTCTCCATCTTGGCCCAGATCTGGTTCTTGAGGGCGTCGAGCTGGTCGCGGGTGATGCTGACGCCGATGACCTGCCCGCTGTCGTGGATGCCGAAGTAGAGGGTGCCCCCGTCCTTGGAGTTGAGGAAGGCCGACAGGTTGGCCTCCAGCTTCGGGTGGTTGATGATCGCGTAGTAGTGCTCCTTCTTGTTCCGCGCCACGTCCTTGAATTCATGCGCAAAATCCTCTGCATAATAAATGATAATAAATTATTTCGATTAATGAAACTATTTCAAAAACGTTTCAGAAGACATGAAAAATGTACCGAGAAAAGGCACGTAGGATCCCTTGATGTAGTATCGCTTGAAGTAGGACGACGGCTCGGCCAGCGGCACGGCAAACGACCGCAGGGCAAAGGGCGACGAGGCCGGCGGCGGGAAGCTCGGATAGACCGGCGTCGACGGGGTCGGCATCGTGGGGGCTGGGGGCTGGGCTTGCGTGCTGGCGCCGCCGCTCGAGTCGAGCACGACGCCGACGGCCGGCGAGGCAAACAGCGGAGGCGCGAGCGGCGGCGCCGACTGGAACAGCTGAAGCTCGCGCGCGGGCCACGGGCTCCACGGCGGCAGCGCCAAGGCAGGTGGCGGCGGCGGCTGATGAGCAAAGTCGCGCGTAACGACGTGGATCCTCTGGAGGATCCCGTACATCTCGGCCGTGGGTAGTAGTGACGATGATGATGTCGGGGCTGTCGTGGACAGCGCGCGGCCAAGCTGGTCGACGAGGCCACGCAATTCCTCATAAACGCGCTCGACCGGCGACGCCGCGGCCATGGCCGATGGCGCCGGCGCGGTGGCTGAAGGCAGCGGCACGTGGAGGAGGTCGACGCTCGCGGCGGCCCTGTACACGATCCGCTCCTCGTCGTCGTCGCCGCCGCTGGTGCTGCCTTCGGCACCCGTCGTCGAAGACGACGTTGATGACGTTGCCGGCGGCGGCAAGGCATCAATCGGCGGCAGCGAGGCCGGCGCGGGCGCGACCTCTGCAGAGGCAGCAAAGTCAAGCGCCAGCGAGCGCGGCAGGAGCGACGCCGGTGGCGCGACAGGCGCCGGAACTGACGTCGTCCCTGTCGCTGTCGACACGGACTGGTGCTGGCGCTGGTGGCCCAGAGGGTCGACATCGGGGCCGCCCGAGGTGTCGATGAGCGAGAACAGGCTCGGGCGGGCCTGCGTGCCGCGGTTGCCCAGCTGGTAGTCCTCCCACCGGAGCTCCTCAAAGGACTTGCCGCTGTACTCGGGCATCGCCGTGATCGTGTGAAAGACAAGCGTCTTGCCCGCCGCCGTGGGCGGCTTGACGAGCACGAGCGAGTACTTGGGGTCGCCCGTGCCCATCCCGCGCACCCGCTTGGTCTCGCTCGACGACGTCGACAAGAAGGAGAATGACGATGATGATGAAGATGAAGAAGAAGGGGATGGCGGGAAGAGGGTGTTGGCCATGAACTGCTCGAGTGGGATGAGCTCCTCGGGTTTCTCGGGCCGGGGCCGTCGCGGCCGCCGCTGAACGAGGTTCGGCGCGCCCTCCACCACGACGACCTCGGCCCCGGGCTGGTCGGCTGTCAAGGCCTCAGCGGCCGACAGCGGATGCGGCTGCTCGCCCGCGGCGGGCTCGTCCTGCTGCTCGGTGGCGGCGCCAATGGAAATGTTGGTGGCGTCGTCGGTCTCGCCGGCCTCCTCGCCGCCGGCCTCGTCGGCCTCGTCGTCCACGAGGAGGCCCGCAGGATTGCCGTTGTTGGCCGCCGGACTCGCTGCGGCAGGGCCGACCAGCTCGAGCCTGCTGCGGCTCCGGGCCCGCGTGCCCCGCTTGCGCGCCCGAGCATTCTTCTTGGCGCCGCCCGTCGGCGTCGAGGTGGCGGTGGCCACCGCTGCCGCTGCCACAGTGGCGGTCATGTTCGTTGTCATGGGCGGCGGCGTGACGATGGTCAGCTTCCGCGTCGTGACCACCGCCGAGGCCGGCCCGTCGCTGGTCGACGTCTCGAGTCCCGTCGACGACGACGACGATGCGGGGAGAGGCGTCGGCGGCGCGGGCCGGGCCGGCGACGGCGGAGCGTCGGTGGACGGGTCAATGGCGGCCGTGGCGGTGGCGGCGATGGGCTCTGGCGTCTGCGCCGTTGGCTCATCGGGCTCGCCGCCGGCCGTCGCCGCTGGCTGGGCCGCCGGCGCGGGAGCCGCGGAGGAGCTCAGTTGCGCGCGGAGGAGCGCCAGCAGCTCGTCGACGCTGGCCTGTGAGGCCATCGCGACGGGCACCGTTGGGGGCAGCGGTGGGTCGACGACGCTGTGGTGGGATGCGGAGGGCTGGACGTTGGCGCCATTTTTCTTTTGCAGCTGCGCCTCGACGTAGGCCAGCAGCGAAGCCGCCGTGGCGGTCGAGATGGATGTCGGCGGGGAAGATGACGAGGCGGGTGGTGCTGGGCCGCTGCCGCCATTTTCAAGCGGCTCGTCGTGGTTGTGATGATGTCGTTGCATCTTGCGTTGATGGTTGGAGGCGTTGTTGTGTTGCTTGATGCGCACGGCTGGCGACGATGGGACAGTGGACGGCTCAGATGAAGGAGAAGGCAGCTCCTCGTGCGAAATGGGGAGGTGGTTGCAGTAGTCGCATCGGTTAATCAAGGGCAGGACGTAGCGCCTGCAACTGCATTCCCGGCACGCCCCGCGCAACACCCCCTGTGCATCTTCCATCGGTCTGGCCAACTCAAATCGAGAGCACAAGCTGCGAACCACACCCACACGAACCGAGAAGGTCACCAAGCCGCGCAAAACTCAGAGGACAACAGTTACCCCAGCTGCAAGCGCCAGATGACGAGTGAACGATGCGCGGTTTGCTCTTTGGTGAAGGTTCCAGGTTTATTCCAGATTTCAGTTGTTGTTTCTTTTGCTTTCTTCTTGCAGGCTGCGGAGTTGGATTTGCTGCGTTCCATTTCTCATCTCTGAATTGAGGATCAAAGTTCGATCCAGTCGCAAAGAGGCGGAAGAAGATGGGCAAGGTGAAGAAGGAGCGCGCGGGCAAGGAGGCTCGCCAAGAGGCGGCCCCCATGCACGAATTCCAAATGAGTAATTTGCGCCTCATTTCTAGATGATGTTGTCTGAACCTACTGTAAGACTCATTTCACATTCCAATTTACAGACAAAAGCTTTGGTCAGCACTTGCTCAAGAACCCGCAGATTATTGATGGAATCGTGACAAAGGTAAACTGCTCCGCGATCAACACATTTTATTGATTGTGCTCACGTTCGTCGATGCCAGGCCAAGCTCAAGTCGACCGACACCGTGCTGGAGATTGGTCCTGGTACTGGCAATCTTACCATGAAAATGCTGCCCCTCGTCAAGAAGGTGATCGCCGTCGAGCTCGACCCTCGCATGGTTTCCGAACTGCAAAAGCGCGTGCAGGGAACGTACGCGTCTGCGCCTTCTTCCCATTCTTCAAGTTCATTGATCTGATCCGCCCCTTCATTGTTGTGTAGTGCCCATGGCCACAAGCTGGAGCTCATCCTCTGCGACTTCATGAAGGTCAATCTGCCCTACTTTGATGTCTGCGTAGCCAACGTGCCCTACCAGATCTCCTCGCCTCTCGTCTTCAAGCTCCTGGCCCACCGCCCCATGCCTCGGTACGTCCATAAAGATCTCTCTACACGCGACTTATGTCCATTAAGCTGATGTCGAATCGATCTTGTACATGATGAAGTTGCGCGGTGCTCATGTTCCAGCGCGAGTTTGCGATGCGACTTGTGGCTCCACCGGGCGACCCCCTGTACTGCCGCCTCTCAGTCAACACACAGCTCTTGTCCAAGACCACGCACCTCATGAAGGCACGTCTTCTTGTTTGTCGTTGCCCATGTTGTTGAGGGGGGCTGATGGTCGTCTTCTTCACCAGATTTCGAAGCACAACTTCCGACCGCCGCCGAAGGTGGAGTCGTCGGTGGTGCGCATCAAGCCCAAGAATCCACCGCCGCCGATCAACTTTGAGGAGTGGGACGGCCTCGTGCGGCTGTGCTTCACGCGCAAGAACAAGTCCCTCTCGGCCATCTTCCGCGCCAAGTCCGTGATTGACCTCTTGTCGAGCAACTACAGCACCTACTGTGCTCTCAACAACATCGTACGATATAATTTATTTGTTTTAAAATAATTATAAATTAATGTCACATTACTATTCATAAATGCTTCTCTTGTACTCCTTCAAGTGCTGACTTGAGACGCGACAGAAACCGCCGGAGGACTTTGACATGAAGACGAAGGTGATTGAGATTTTGGAACAAAACGACTTTTTGGAGAAGCGCTCCTCCAAGCTCGACATCGACGACTTCCTCAAGCTTCTCTCCTTGTTCAACCAGGCCGGCATCCACTTTGCTTGAAGAGGCGTGCTCGAACTGATAGAATTAATAAAATACAAAATAATTAAAACGTGAAAGAAGGCGTGGTGGACATCGTGGCCGACGGCGCCAAGGAGTCGTGGTGCAGCCATCGCCGATGGTGAAGGCGTGCTGCCCCTTTCAGCGCAGTCAAGACCAGGCAGGTACCAACCGGGTATTTGTGTCTGGGTCTTTTAATGGAAGTGAACAACAGGGTCAGTGAATCCTCATCTTTTTGTAAGAAGAAGTTTATAACAACAACAACAAGCTCAGAAGCGGATGCGTCGTTGTGGTTGCGGGCAGTTGTTGGCGAGCAACCAGTCGGTCAGCTCGGGGAAGCTGTTGTGGTTGGTGCGCCGCCATGTGGAAGAGTCCCACGGACAGCCCTCCGACCTCAGCCATTGCAACACGTCCAGCCGCCCGGCCCCCGCCGCCGCCGCGCACACGCTCTCGTCCCACGGGCAGCCCTCGGCACGCAGCCACTGCAGCAGCGCGAGCCGCCCGGCCCCCGCCGCCGCCGCGCACACGTTCTCGTCCCACGGGCAGCCCTCGGCCCGCAGCCACTGCAGCAGCGCGAGCCGGCCCTGCGCGGCCGCCTCCCAGCACGTACTGGCATCCCACGGGCAGCCCTCGGCCCGCAGCCACCGCAGGACGACGTCCTCCCCGCTCTCGTCGCTGCTGCTCCTCACCGCGAGCGCGAACGTGCGTGCGTCCCACGGGCAGCCGCGCGCTCTCAGCCGCCGCAGGAGCTCAAACTGCTTCCTTCTGGCCGCCTCGGCGCACGCACGCTCGTCGCACGGGCAGCCGTTGGCAAGCGCCCATTCGACCACGTCCAGCTGGCCCTTGCTGACCGCGTCGGCGATCGTGCTCGCGTCCCAAGGACACCCCTCGGCACGCAGCCACTGGAGCAGCCCGAGCCGGCCTTGGGCGGCGGCTGCCGCACACGTTCTGGCATCCCACGGGCAGCCTTCGGCCCGCAGCCACCGCAGGACGACGTCTTCCTCCTTGCCCTGATTCTGGACCGCAAGCGAGAACGTGCGTGCGTCCCACGGACAGCCGCGCGCTCTCAGTCGTCGCAGGAGCTCAAACTGCTTCCTTCTGGCCGCCTCAGCGCACGCGCGCTCGTCGCACGGACAGCCCTCGGCAAGCGCCCATTCGACCACCTCGAGGTGGCCCTTGCTGACCGCGTAGGTGGGCGTGCTCGCGTCCCAAGGACAGCCCTTGGCGCGGAGCCATTGGAGCACGTCGAGGTGACCGCCAGCCGCTGCCGTCGCGCACAGCCCCGAGTGTTGTCGGTCGTGGTGCTCAAACGCCCACTGGACTGTGGCCAAGTCGCCGCTGGTCACCGCGCTTTCGCAGATTCTGGGGTACAGTGGACAGCCTTGGCCGTGGGCCCACTGGAGAAGGGGCAAGTGGCCGCCCTTGGCCGCCACACGGCTCGTGTGCTTGTCCCACGAGCAGCCCTCGCCACGGGCCCATTGGAGCACAGCCAAGTGGCCTCCGCTGGCCGCCCGTTCGCAAATCTCGGTCTCGTCCCACGGGCAGCCGTTGGCACGCAACCACTGGAGCACCTCCAAGTGGCCCATCTCGGCCGCCCAGGCGCAGGTCTGCTCCTCCCACGGGCAGCCGTTGGCATGCAACCACTGCAGCACCTCCAAGTGGCCGCCCTTGGCCGCCCAGGCGCAGATTTTGGTCTCGTCCCACGGACAGCCGTTGGAACGCGCCCACTGGAGCACCGACAGCAAGCCGCGCTCGGCGGCCTTGGCCGTGAAGTCATATCGTGCCTCGTCCACCATGGCGCACCACAGCGCCGAAGGACGAGCACCTTTTTCTCCTCCCCCTCCTCCTCCTTCGTCTTCGTCTTCATCTTCGTCTTCGTCATCTTGATTTTGGCTGGTCCCGAAATGGAGGGCGAGGCTGGCGCGCCAGCGGCGACAGACGAGACCGCACACGGGAAGCATTGCGGCCTGGACTTGGCACAGCACGAGGTGCACGAGCTCCACCGGCACGTCCTCCATTTTTTTCTTCCCCCCCCCCCTTGCCCTTCTCCTCGCGCTGTTAAATTTCAATTTTGGCGGTAAAACAAAAATAATAAGATTTGTTTTAGTTTTGGAAAAATTAAAGAAAAGAAAAGAAAAATCAGGCGTTGACGAGGTCGAGGAGGGCGGCCTCGGCCGTGGACGCGTCCGGCTTCGGGCCGGCGGCACCGGTGGCCAACTCGCCGCTTTCGGTGGCGGTGGCCGAGGCCTCCACCACGGAGGAGGAGGACGCCTGCTGCTGGGCGTGTGGCGTCCACGACGCGCGGAGGGCCGCCACCTCCTCCTCGGTGTAGAAGTAGCGCCCGACCCACTCGACCGTCTCCGTCAGGTCCGCGCTGCAGGCCCGCCAGTCCACAACCGCCGCGTGTGTGAGCATTCTTGACATGTTTCATACAACGACGCACCTTTGGGCGATGGCGACGAGCTGCGGGATGACCGACGGGTCGTCCATGGCCACCTTCTTCTTCAAGAACGGGCTCACCCGGTGATACCTGAGGCGCGCGCGTGTGTGCGTGTGCGTCAGCGCGAGAAAAGAAAGACAACGAAACAAAAACGAAACGATAACGAAACGAAAACGAAACGAAAATGAAAAGGACAAAGGTGGTGGAGGCAGACCGCTCGCCAAGGAGCTGGCTGCACTGCTGCTCGGAGAGGAGGTCCTTGGCCTTGAACAGCAGCTCCGGGAACGTCGTGCGCCACTCGAGCAGGCCCCTGCGCGCCGTGCGCCGCGTGTGTGCGCGTGAGTGTTCCAGTCTGGCCCGAGAGCGCTGCAGCTTTGGGAAGGGGCACGGACCAGTCGTGCTCGAGGCCGTCGATGAACTTGTTGACCACGCCCGTGCCCAGCGACAGCACGCAGATGTCCTCCACCCTGTCGGGGCCGATGCGCGCTCAGACCGTGCCGACGTATGTGTGTATGTGTGTGTGCGTGTCAAGACGAGGTACGTACCGCTGGGGCTGCTGCACGTTGGCGCCAATGACGGTGACGACAGCCGTCAGCGCCGGCGCGTTGCACATCACGCCCGCGTCGATGTGTTTCTGGGGCGACACACGTAAGTCGACGAAAACAAAACAAAAAATGCATTAAATCGAAGGTTCAAACGCGCACCTTGAAGCTTGGGAAGACGATGGGCGCGGCGGCCGAGGCCATGACGTATTCCCACACGGGCGCGCGCAGCTCGACGTCGTCGGCCAGCATCGGATACGATGAGGTGGAGGAGGAAGAAGAAGAAGAGGCCTCGTCTGACGACGGCTGGTCGGCCTCGTGCTGGTGCTCGTCGCTGGCTTCGCCTTGTTCCTCATCTTCCTCCTCTGCCTCGGTCAGCTCGGCTTCATCTTCGACCTCTTCGCCGTCGTCTTCGTCTTCGTTCTTGTTTCGTTTTCGTTCTTTCTCGCCGTCGTGGTGGTGGTGGTGGCGATGGTCATCCTCGCTCGCGTCGCTCACCGCGCGTCGCAGCAATCGCAGACCGCGTCCCTTTTCCTTTTCTTTCTCCTTGCCTTTCGCCTTTGTTTTCTCTTTCGCTTTCGTTTTTTCCTTCGTTTTAGTTGTTTTGGGCTCGACGTCGCGCTCGTCACGCCACGTCTTCCAGAGCTTCTTGACGCTGCCCTTCGCTGCCGCCGAGACCTTGCCCGCGGCCATCGGACCGGAGCTGATGACGTCAGCATCAGCAGTGCCGGTCCGCACGTCGTCCGAGCTCAGCCGGCGGGGCAGGACGGCCTGCCCGTCGCCGCTGCTGCCGATGGATCCCACGCTGTCCTCGCCGTCGCTGAAAGCCGAACGATCGCCGACGCCAACGGCCGCCGCGTCGGCTTTTTGGGCCGCGTCGGCGTCGGCGGTGGGCTGCGCCTTGGCGCCCCGCCGCGGCCGCAGCTGGCGGCGATTACGCTGCGGGCGCTGCGGCTTGGGCTCGGTGGTCGGGGCGTCGCGGTCAAACATGTTCCAGCCGTGCCACGAGAAGACGAGGCCGAAGGCGTGCAGGTGCTGCTTCTCCTTCGCGCCACGCGGACGCGGCGGCGGAGGCGACGATGTCAATCGCGTCATGGCGTACGGATCCGCCTTGACCGGAATGTTGTGGTACACCTGCATTCATTTTGCTATTAAATTCTATTAATATTTATAAAAAATATACTTTTATATTTTTATATATATATTGAGATAATAAAAGGGAAGCGTACGCGTGGCTCCCAGCTCCGATCGGGCTTCTTGGCGCCTGAAGGTCACAACGACGATGATGAGTCGCTGCAACATCACCATCCTCACAAGAGAAGGAGCCGATTCGTACCGTTGTCGAGGAGGAAGGACGGGATGAGCAGCCGGTTGGGTACGTCGCACAGGGGCAGGTGCTGCAGCAGCTCCGTGCCCACCACCCGGAAGTTTTGGTTGGGGTACCGCGCCCTTGGCCGCGACACACGACACGCGCGTGCAGGGTCAGCAAGAGAGCTATTTGGGGGAAGGGGGCGTGTCGCACTTGGCGCCGATGCCAGCGAGGTTGCGCTTGCCGCCGTCGCCGTAGAGGCCACCGCGCTGCGGCACGATCGCATCGCCGTGATTTTCGAAACATTTTCTGATGAAGTTGGGCGAATAGCCTGGTCCCAGCCCACGATTAATGAAAGTATAAAATAATCTGATGAATAAAAAAAGAAAAAGAAAAAATTAAAATGGTTTCTAAAAGATAACACGAGGACGGGAGGCAGACCGCAGGCGATGCCACAGCAGACCATGGAGCCGCCGGAGACGCCGGCAAAGAGGTCCACGCGCTCGAGGAAGTCGGGGTAGAACTCCAACAGCCGCTCCAAGATCACGCACTCCAGGATGGCGCGCAGTCCTGCGCATTTACAAGTTTCAAAAATGGAATATGAAATTACAATTTACAATTATCCATAAATTATTTTTATAAATAATAGACGAGGAAGGAGTACCGCCGCCATCGAGGCTGAGGATGCGATAGCCGCGCGGCCCGGCCTTCTTGCGCTCCTGGAGGCGCTTGAGGTCTTCCGGCTTGTGCATGTCCCACAGCATGCCGACTGTCCTCGTCCACCCACTCTCGCGGATGAGGAGGAGAAGCCCATACGCGACCAAGTGTGAGAAGAGGACGTACATGGCGTCTTGCCCGTCTCGGCCTTGGCACGCTCGCAGTCATCGCGGATCACGTTGCGTAGCGCCGTCCCTACAAAGTCAAGATGATTATTTTTAAAATTGTTTTCTAAGTTGTTTTGTTATTCTCTTTTTGGTATAATATATTAAAATAAAATTTTGGTATAATATATTAAAATAAAAAGGTGGTATTTTTATTTTAATATATTAATATAAAATAAAAGTTTAGTTTATATTATTTTGGGGGATTGCGCACGGTCGGGCGTTTCCTCGAGCTTTGGGTCTGGTGTGGAGTTTCACATGATAAGCGCGATTGGCCACCAGAGGTCGCGTCAACCTGAGCAGAGGTGAGAAGGCGCACCAAAGAGCGGGCCGGGCCGCGGGGACTTGCTGCGTTGCTTGCGCGCTCCGTCGTTGCTGCTGCCGCTGTCTCGGCTCACCGCGTGATCAAGTCTTTTGTTGTTGCTGTTGTTGATGTGCTCGTGAAGAAGGACGGCCCACGCAGCGGCCTTGGCCTCGCTCTCGAACAGAAAGGCGCGCTTCCGCCTGGCCCGCTTGGACTGGACCACGACCGGGTGGCGGAACTCGGCGATGAACTGGCGCAGCCGCGCGGTCCCGGCCTCCTTGCACGGCGCCTGCTTGCTGCGCCCGCCAGACGGCGGTGCCTGCGGCGGCGGCCCGCCCTCGACCGCGTAAAAGGTGGTGGCCGCTGGGGGGAGGAAACCTCCGGCGCGTTCGCGCTCCTCCGGGTCTGCGTTGGGCAGCGGCACCGAGGAAGAGGAAGACGACGACAACGGGACTGCGCCGTCGGTCTCGTCGGCAGTCTCGACGTTCACCTCGGCGAAGCGAAACCATTTCTGGTGTGTGCGTTCCGTTGGTGATTGCGGTGAGTTCATCCAATTCGAGCAAGAAGAAGGCGCGGGGCAGTACCGGCTTGCCGTCGAGCGTGAGCCACTCGAGCGTGTGGCCGTTGGCGATGACCAGGTGCCGGGCCCAGCTCTTTTCCTCCTTGCGCTTGACCCAGAGAAGGCCCGTCTTCCGAGCCGGCGGCACCGACGACGCTGTTGATGCCAAGGACTCAAAGTAGTCGCGCCACTCATCTCGCTGGGCGTGGGTGTCCGCCGCCAGGTGCAGGAAGGGCTCCCCGCCGGACTCGCGCGACGGTGTAGCGCTGCCGGAGGCCGCACGGCGCGGGTGGTAAAGAAAGAACCACCAGCCCTCCGTGTAGCCAAACAGGACGCGAGGCCGCTCGCGGCACAGGCCGTAGCTCACGGCCACGCCGTGTGAGATGTCCGTGGCTTCCTGCAGGAACGGCCGCCCTTCAAGGGTAAGCACGAGACGAGCTAGCGGAGGAAAAAAAGCTCGCGTAGCGGGGAGGGGAGAGGAGGACCAGCTGGCAGAGGCGCCGAGAGAGGCCCTCGTGCGTGACCTCAAGCACAACCGGCGTCAGCCTGCCGGCTCGCATCTGGAACCCTCGCTCCATGAGCGGGAGAACGTTTGCACCTGCCATGGAGAATAACAGACAAGAAAGCCCGAGAACATGTCGCACGGCACGTTCGCTGTTGTTAATCTTTTCCTTACTCTTTTTCTCTTTCATTTCAGTGTCGGGCGGTCACTTCGCGGAAACGAGGAGTGAACTTCTTCGCACTTTCCCGGCGGTCTCGTGGGACTTTATAATGTAAAAATGTAAACAATGCACTTTCAATGATCATATGCATACCACAAATAGTAATACTGGGAAAAGCACAACGGCGACACGGGGGGGCACACGCATAAGAGGTCGAAGGCACCGCTCCAATCTCGTTTTTCTACACCGCGCCACGCCACACACAAGCAAGATGCAGACCCGCATCGCCATCGCCGTTCTGGCGGTGATCTTCGCCCTGCACTGCGCGCTCGCTGCCCGTACCTTCGAGGCCCCCAGCTCTTCCAAGTGCGCCTTCCGCGGTGCCTGTGGTGACTGGGTCCGCCTGCAGAGGTCGGCCGCTGACGAGCTCCACTCCATCACCATTGCTGTCCGCCCGCGTGAGGATGCTGAGGCTTCTTGCGATGCGCTCCTGATGGAGATCTCGACCCCCGGCTCGCCTAAGGCCGGTCTCAGGTACACCCACGAGCAGGTGGGCCAGCTCCTGTCCAACCTCGAGAACACCCGCACTGTCGAGCAGTGGCTCCGCGCCCACCAGCTCTCGTACGAGACTGCCGCCAACGGCGATTTTATCTACGTGACCGCTTCCGTGGCCAGCCTTGAGCGTCTCCTCAACGCTCAGTTCCACGATTTCTCGTCGAGCGCCTTCTCCCTCAACATCCGCCGCACTCCCTCCATCTCGCTGCCCGAGAATGTACGCTCGCCCCGCCCTCGATCAAGTCCGGATATAAGTTCCGTGTTAGATGTGAAGTCACGCAGTGCTACTGTAGCTCGATCTCGGTAAACTAATGATCGTGCGTGGATGATTAGGTGGCTGCTGCGATCGATTTTATCAGCAACACCATCCGTTTCCCCACCATCAAGGGTAACTACCTCATGATGAGCCCTGCCGGCGCCCACGCCACCCGCCAGAGCGGCAACGTCTCTCCCCAGTCCATCTGGCAGTTCTACGGTGGTATGGCTCGTCATCACATGCCTTTGAATCGTCATTTATCCAAATTTCGATTAAGATCAATTTATTTTATTTTTATTACCCATTTTTCGCAATTTTATTTTGAAAGCGGATTTGAGTGACTTAAATGACACTTCATGTACAGTGAACAGCTCCACCATCCTCAGCCCGACCACGCAGTCGCTCTTCGAGTCGCTTGGCCAGAACTTCGCGCCCAGCGATTTGGCCACCTTCCAGAGCCAGTTCAACCTGATCAACAACCCCGTGAAAACTGTCATCGGTCCCAACGACCCGACCCAGTGCTCGGCCAACCCGAACAACTGCGCCGAGGCTAACCTCGACGTGCAGTACATGATGGCCATGGCCCAGCGCGCCAACACCACCTTCTGGTCGATCTCCGGTTCGTCGCAGGACCCCTTCTACGACTGGATCATCGCCCTGGCCGGCACCCCCAACCCGCCGCTCGTGCACTCGGTCTCCTACGGCTCCATCGCCACGGAGGACCCCCAGTCGGACATGAAGCGCTTCAGCCTCGAGACCTGCAAGCTGGGCCTCAAGGGCGTCTCCATCTTTGTCTCGTCGGGTGACGACGGCGTGGCCAACTTCGAGGCCCGTAACGACCCGTCCTACTGCGGCTTCAACCCGTCCTTCCCGGCCACCTGCCCCTACGTCACCGCCGTCGGCGCCACGCAGGGTCCCGAGTTTGGCCAGCCCGAGGTGGCCTGCACGTCGCAGACCGGCGGTCTCATCACCACTGGTGGTGGCTTCTCCATCTACTTCCCGCGCCCGGCCTACCAGGACGCTGCCGTCAAGCAGTACCTGGCCAACGCCCCCAACCTGCCCCCGACCTCGCAATTCAACGCCAAGGGCCGCGGCTACCCCGATGTTGCCGCTCTGGGCCACAACTACCAGGTCGTCATCGGCGGCTCGACCTACATCCTCTCGGGCACGTCGGCCTCGTCGCCCGTGTTTGCCGGTCTCGTCACCCTCATCAACTCGTACCGCGCCAAGATGGGCAAGGGCCCCGTGGGCTTCATCAACCCGACCCTCTACTCGCTCGCCGCCCAGAAGTCGCCCGTCTTCAACGACATCACCCAGGGTGAGAACAACTGCTGCGCTGGCAACCCGGGCAGCATCGTCTGCTGCCAGTACGGCTTCAACGCCACCGTCGGCTGGGATCCCCTCACCGGCCTTGGCTCCACCAAGTTCCCGCTCCTCCTCGATGCCCTCACTAAGTTCTAGATGATGAAGAAAGCTTTCCTCTTTCCGTGATGTTCTGGTTTTCACCTCTTCATTCAGTAAAAAAAGAAATATTTGAACCATATGGGGCGCTACTTATAGCCAATCGGGAAAGGGCCGGAGCCCGGAAATTGACCGATTGCTAATTGCCAGCACATTCACGGAGTTAGGAAGTTGTTGTCAAGGTGCCCACAAACCACAGGTCGCCTTTTAGGCACTTTTTTTCGTTTATTTAGCTCGGGGGCCGACGTGGTGCTTCGTTCGCGCCTCGGGGAGTGTCGCAATCTGAAGGTGGGCAAGGACAGGCAGTCGCTAGAAGCTTCGAATCTCTTCGTTCACGAGACGTAGAACCCAAAGTGGACGCAATTGCAAGGATTTTTATTTTTCCCTTCCATTGCTACTGCGGAGGAGCTAGCTCCCGTGAGACTGAGCGTCGGCGTCCGGGAGGTGGATGGATGGCAGCACTGTGGGGCACATCCCAACTGCACCGAGCACCACTACTACGCCTTCCTCGTTCGCATCGCCTTCCCAAGGAATGAGCCCCAATGGGGACGCGGCGGTGGCCCCGTCCGAACCTCTGGCAACCACCGGCTTCGATTGGGCTACGATGACCCTGAAGGTGTTAGAGATGTTGTGGGATTGCCTTTGCACCTTGCTCCATCTCCTCTGCTACGCCGTCTCTTCAGCATTCGCTTCTGCCTCTACGCCAGCCACTCGGGGAGATTCATCAATCGGATCTCAGCAAGTAGCAGCCAATGGAGCGGAGGGACAGTCAACAACTGACTCAACGAGGCCGCGACCCCAAGAAGCGGACCCTGATTCAGCTAGAAAAGATACACTGGACTACGCCGCAAAGCAAAAGCTGGAGGGAGAAAGGAGGAAGGAGGAAAGCGAGGAAGGAGATAGACAAAACACAGCTGAGGAAGATGCGGCCGAAGCCTGGCGCGCCCAGGGCCGCAGCGTGCTGCGTCGGCGCACGGGCCACGAGACAGCCCGCCAGGGAAGTCACGAGTTCTTCGAGTTCATGCGCGACGGCTACAAGAATCTTGCGCGCAAGCAGGAAGAGGAGGGCCAGGCTGATGGCCAGTTGCCGCTACAAGGAGGCGACAACAGCACCAACAGCTCGTCGCGTCGAGGGCCCAGCCCAAGGGGCATGCCCTCAGGCACCGCTCAGTCCTCCCTTTCTACGCCCGCCCTGCTTCCCTCTCAGCAACAGCAGCAACAACAACAGAGCCAACTCTCTACTACTTCTTCTACCTCATCAGCTTCTTCCCCATCCTCTACTTCCTCTACTTCTACATCGCCACCCGTCGGCAGAGCCAAGCTGCGGTCCTCGCGATCGCCCAATTCCCCACCTTCTTCTTCACCGTCCTCGACGCCGACCCACGTCGAAACTGTAGCCGCTGCGCCAGTCAAGTCCAAGAGCAAGAAGCTCGACATGTCGTCGCCGGGCAAGATGCGCAGGAGCGAGGGCGACCAGATGGCCGCGGGGCGGAGTGGCATCTCGCCCAAGCCGGGCGTGCTGCCCCTGCTTAAGCGGAGTCACTCCTCGCTGGCCTCGAGCGGCAACACTTCGAAGGGCGGCGACCGTCAGGACAGCGAAGACGGCGCTGGTGACGATAACAACAGCAGCAACAACAACGGGGACGAGGAGACCGGCAGCAAGGCGTCTACGAAGAAGAAGTCCAGCAAGGCCAAGACCAAGGGCAAGACCAAGCCACGGGCCAAGGAGGAGAGCGACGTCCAGCCTTCTTCTTCTTCTTCTTCTTCAGCATCAGCATCATCAACATCAATAACGTCGTCATCATCCTCGTCCTCCGCGAGCCAGCATTTTGCGGAGAGCCTGAAGTTCAACCGGCGTGGGACGGGCGAGTTCTTTGGCGAGCTCAGCGGAGGCTACGCCAAGCAAATGGCGGCCGAGAGGGAAAAGCGAGACCGGGCAGCGGCCTGGAACGAGGCCAAGGCCGAGAGCGAGGGCAAAGTGGCCGTCGTCGATCGCAGCAGCAGCAACAACAACGGCAGCCGCCACAAGCAACAGCCCGCGGGCGAGGCGGACGAAGTGAGCGAAACGACGACGACAACATATCACTCGCGATCAGACGAATTCGAGGTGAGGGACAGGCTCAAGCTCAACTTGGCCGACGTGCGGACCAAGCACCTGCTCCACGTCGAGGATCCCCAGCCCTGGGGCGCGCTCACGCCCACGCAGGAGAGCTTCTTCAGCCACCTGCGTCAGGGCATGGCGCGCAGCGCGTCGGCCGACTCATCTCCGGCTGTGGCCGTCGTCGCAGCAGAGGCCGCCAATAGCAATAATCATAATAATGGACACATCGCCGCCGGGGCCGCGCCGCCGTCGGGCATAAGCCCCTTGCGCAACCGCCAGCATCTGACCCGGGAGGCCCGGGCCCAGTCCCAGCCGGCCTCGCC
Organism: Acanthamoeba lenticulata; assembly: GCA_002179805.1. Classification (NCBI taxonomy): domain Eukaryota; phylum Discosea; order Longamoebia; family Acanthamoebidae; genus Acanthamoeba; species Acanthamoeba lenticulata. The sequence continues at coordinate 30,432 of NAVB01000086.1, read as the reverse complement.
GGTAAACTCGTCCGCCGCCCTCGAGCACCAGCGGGACGGCGCTCCTCAACTCCGCTCTATGCTCAGCATGTCGCTCGAGCAGTACCTGCGGGACGAGCACAACAGCGTCGGCGACCGCTCGGCCGCAGGCGCGCCGGCGGAGGACGGCAGCGGTGTGGGCGGCAGCGGAGGCAGCCTGCGGGGCAGCGCGCGGAAGCTGATCACGTCGACCGGCGGCAAGCTGTTCTCGGGCAAGCTGCGGCGCAAGGGCTCCTTCATCGCGCTTAAGCGCAAGTCAGACGAAGGGGCCGGGAGCCGCTCCGCTGACACCGCCGCGGCTGACTTCTGCGCGCGCGATGACTCGAGCACGGGCCTACGGCCGTCGCGCTCGACGTCCACCCTCGGCAACAGCGACCCCTCGTCGAGCTCGGGTCCGGGCTCGCCGATCGGCCTTGAGCGGTCGCTGCCGCTGTCGGTCCCGCAAGTGGCGCACCGCAAGCGTGGACACAGCGTGGGCGCGCGCTACGAGGGCGACGAAGTCGACGAAGCGCTCGAGATCGTCGCCAACTTTAGCCGGAGTGCCGGGGACGGATCGATCACCAGCAGCGCCGATGTCAGGACCTCGCCGTCGCTGCCGCGGTCCTTAATCGGGACCATGGCGGCGGGGCCGGGCTCTGGGCGCACCTGCAGCGCGCCGCTGGAGGGCAGCTCCGGCGGCGACTTTTATGGAAGCGGCGATGCCGACTTTGACGAGAGCCTCGACCCCGGCAGCCGGCGCAAGCGGGACGCCCTGCGGGGTCTGGTCAAGAAGAGCATCAAGCCGCTGGGCAAGAAGGCCTCGCTTGTGGGCAGCAAGATCATGAGCCGCAGCCCGCTGCGCATGTCCACCGTAGGAGCCACGTCGTCGTCGCCCCCGAACGCCGGCGGCGGCCTCGACGGCGACCACCGCATGGACGACGACGTCCTGCTCTTTGGCGTAGGCGGCGGTTCCAGTGGCGCCGATGAGCTACTGGACACCTCGATCCCGCTCGTCGCCGGCGCTGCCGATGAGCTGTCTTCCACGGACAACAGCGTCGGCGGCTCGCGTGCCGACAGCATGGATGACATCGGGCTGGTGGGCTCGGCGTCGTCGCCCGGCGGCAGCATGCGCAACAGCAACAGCGACGGCGACCTGCCTAGCCTGCTGCTGCTGGCCTCGTCGGGCGCCGCGGGCGCCTTCTCGCCCGTGCCGTCGCCACCTAACTACGGCGGCTCGACCTCGACGCCGGTATCGCCCATGGTCCGCCGCAGCGTCGGGCCGACGCTGGCGTTGCCTCCAACGAGCGTCAGCTTCGACACGTCGTTTAGGGCCGGGGTGTCCGACCTCCCGCCGCCGACGCTGGCGGACCTGCTTGACTCGCCCACCGGTCCGATGACGCTCTCGACGCTCGTCGCTGGCAACGGCGGCGGGAGCAGCGGCAGCAGTGGCGGCCCGTCGCCCTCGAGCTCGCCGCCGACCGCTGCCGGGTTTGCTATGGCGGCCGCGGGCGGGTCGGGCACGTCGACGTCAAGCCAGAGATCTTTGGGCAAGAGCGAGAAGCGGCTGTCCCGCGGCTACTCGCCTCTCACCTTCTGGCGCAAGGGCAGCTCCGCCGTGCTCCCGACCGGTGGCGGCCTCGGCAGTCGCGATCGGGTCGACTCGCTGAGCGGAGATGGCTTTGACGGCAGCCCGACCGTCTCTGGCGGGCTGGACGACGACGCCGAGTGCGAGCTGCACGACCTCCAAAACGAATACGTACGTTGTTTTTTTTAATTATTATTTATTTATCGTTACAAATTTTAACTTTTTTCTTTATTTTTTTATTCTGTTGGAGCTGACAAACCTCGTTTTTGTCAATCAAACATCAGCAACTGAGCCAACAGGCGCTGCGAATCGAGGTCGAGGAGACCGAAGAGCAGCGCACTCAGCATCAGGCGCTCGTCGAAAAGGTTTTTCTTTTGATTGATTTCCTATCTTTTAAAATGATCTTTTCTAAAATATTTACGTAATTTTTTTCGATGGCTTCAGTTGGAGCAGATGCAGTGGCGGCTGCTCTCGGGCGAGGGCGGCTTCGAGCGCAACAGCCGGAGGACGAAGCTTCACAAGATCCACTCGTGCTTCCGCGGGAGCGACCTCGTGACGTGGATTCTCTGCGACCTCGGCCTCCAGTCCCGCATCGAGGTCCGCTTCCCTCCAATTTTCCTATTTTTCTTTTTCTTTTAATTTAACTGATGTTTTTTTTAAACATTTGAACGACAGGCGGCTGCCGTGGCGCGCGACATCATGAAGGAGAACATGATGCACCACGCCACCTTCCAAGCCACCGAGTTTACGGACGGGCCTGCCTACTACCGCCTGCAGTGGGACAGCCGCGTACGCCCTCCCCTCTTTCCCTCTTTCCCTCTTTCCCTCTTCTCCACACGTGGGGACCCACTTGGCTGGCCAGTCGACGACAACAAGCGGGCTCATGTGCCCCGCGTTGCAGGTGGCCGAGACGTGCCTGAACCTGTGCAAGATTTGGGCCTTCCCGCCACGCAACCACCGGGTGGTCGTCAAGCAATTGGTGCGTTTCTCGTCTGAATTATTGTTGTTATTCTTTTCAGATTTAAATGAATGAAGGAAGGAGACTGATGATGACTCGTGCCCCGCACATGCATGTGAGCAGAACGAGATGCTCAACACGATACTGCGCAACAACTGGTACGAGATGGACAACGAGTACGATTTTGGGTCGATCCTGCGAAGCCGAGCCTACTACGAGTTTGCCCTCGCCACCGCCGAACTCCAACGAGTATCACCCTCCTCTCACCCTACCCTTGTCCTCCACATCATCATCATCTTCATCATCTTCATCATCATCATCTTCATCGTCGATGGGACTGATTGGCCTCCCACGGTGTGTGTGATCATGTAAATGACGACAATCACCAGATTTCGTTCGTGGAGATGCCGCCCGCCGAGCGACAGGTCTATTTTATCAATGTATACAACATCCTATTTATTCACGCCCAGAGTACGTTGAGTCCCCTCTTGTTCTTGATTTATTCTTTTTATAATTGATTTATTATTATTTTGGTAGTCGCACACAAGATGCTGGACCTGTCGGGCACGGCGCACTTTCGGTTCTTCTCGGAGATGAGCTACCAGCTCTGGGGCGACATGTACTCGCTCAACGACCTTCAACACGGCCTCCTGCGCGCCGGCACGATCCACCACCCCTTCTCTCCTTTTTATTTATATATTCATCTTTTATTATTAGTTTATTAATTTATTATTATTATGATTATTTTGCAGATCCGGCGCGGCATCGGCGGTGGAAGGGCCAGACCAAGTCCAATCGGGCGCTCGACACACCGACCAAGTGGGTGGGCGCCCTCAAGCGGCGCGACTGCCGGATCCACTTTGTGCTGTTCTCGGGCAACGTGTCGCGCGTGTGGGTGCGGCGACAGCCCGGGCCCGAGTCGGGCGTGGGCAGTGGCGGCGCGGCCGCCTCTTCCTCCTCCTCCTCGGGGGCCGTGGCGGTGCCCTTCATCGACTTTGACCAGCCGGACCCGCAGCTGAATGACGCCATGCAGACCGCCATCGTCGAGCAGACGTCGTTCAACTACTCGCGCAAAGAGGTCCGTTTCTTCCCACGAATTCCTTTTTTTTTCCCCATTTTAAACTCTAAACAAAAACTAATTTTTTTAAAAAACCAAAAAAAAAACCAAAAAACAGATCTATTTGCCAAAGGTATTCAAGTGGTATCAATCCGACTTTGGCCAAACAGAGGGCGAGGTCCTGAGCTTCGTGGCCAAGTATTTCCCAGAGGGCAGTTCTGAGCGGAACATCATCAACAACTTCCTGATGAGGTACTGCACTCATCCCCTCATTTTCGTCTTGATTTCACATTCTCATCAAAAATGTAAAAACCAGAGGCAAGTTCAATACAAAATACCAAAGCTTCAACTGGAGCCAAGTGGGGCTCAGCCTTGCCATGCCAGGATGATGTCTTTGGCTGCAGGACAAATAAACAAAACAATGTAGTATTACCTTGCTGCAGTGTGGAGAAGGTATGGTGCGTGTTGTGCAGAGGGGCTTTACGATTGGCTGAAAAAACAAATTATTACTTCAGGCAAATTGGAAGAGGAGCAGAAGGCGGAGTAACTGAGGATAAGAATGAGGACGTGGAGCTAGTGCATCTCGTGCTGTGCCAAGTCCAGGCCGCAATGCTTCCCGTGTGCGGTCTCGTCTGTCGCCGCTGTGGTGCGCCATGGTGGACGAGGCACGACATGACTTCATGGCCAAGGCCGCCGAGCGCGGCTGGCTGTCGGTGCTCCAGTGGGCCCAGAGGTGCAACGCCGAGGGGTGTGGCCCGTGGTGGGACGAGACCAAGATCTGCGCTTGGGCGGCCAAGGGCGGCCACTTGGAGGTGCTGCAATGGTTGCATGCCAACGGCTGCCCGTGGGACGAGCAGACCTGCGCCTGGGCGGCCGAGATGGGCCACTTGCACGTGCTCCAGTGGTTGCGTGCCAACGGCTGCCCGTGGGCAAGACCAAGATTTGCGAACGGGCGGCCAGCGGAGGCCACTTGGCTGTGCTCCAATGGGCCCGCGGCGAGGGCTGCTCGTGGGGCAGGCACACGAGCCGTGTGGCGGCCAAGGGCGGCCACTTGGCCCTCCTCCAGTGGGCCCACTCTCCAGCCCGGGATCTGCGAAAGCGCGGTGACCAGCGGCGACTTGGCCACAGTCCAGTGGGCGTTTGAGATCAATGACCGACACCACTCGGTGCTGTGCGCGACGGCAGCGGCTGGCGGTCACCTCGACGTGCTCCAATGGCTCCACGCCAAGGGCTGTCCTTGGGACGCGAGAACGACCGCCAACGCGATCGCTGGGGCCACCTCGAGGTGGTCGAATGGGCGCTTGCCGAGGGCTGTCCGTGCGACGAGCGTGCGTGCGCTGAGGCGGCCAGAAGGAAGCAGTTTGAGCTCCTGCGGTGGCTGAGAGCGCGCGGCTGTCCGTGGGATGCACGCACGTTCGCGCACATTCAGCGTGAGAGAAGTGATGAGCTTTCCACGGGAGTGAAATGCAAAATTAATTCACCATGTTATTGGTATGTTGAAAACACCATGTTATTGGTGGTTCACTTGTCTGTAAAGCTTAAGCAATGTGGTGCATGGCCATCGTTTCAGTCCACGACACTCCAAACAGCATTTCTCCCCGCGACAGCAACACAAGAATTACAGCACTTCTGTGTGGACCACACTCTCCTCTGCAGCCTCTGTGGCAGACTCGGTCTCGACCTCGAGGGGCGAGTCTCGCAGGCGGGCGCAGGAACGTTCAAACGCAAGGACCTTTGGGTGCGCTCGGATGGCTGCGGCGCTGTAGTGCAGCAGGTGGAGGCCGGCGAGGGACGACACCCGCGACAACGCCACGTAGGCCTGGCCATCACACAATATGGGGGAAAGAAGGACGCGCGTTAAGTGGTGTTGTTTGGCTCCAAAGCCACGCCGAGAGCTCTCTTCCTTGGGCCAAAGAGAGGCCGTACCTGGCCATACTCAAACACGCGGGCGAGCGAGATCTGGGCGCGGTCGAGCGTAGCGCCCTGGCATTTGTGGATGCTCAGCGCCCATGCGAGCTTGAGCGGCACCTGCCGCCGCGACTGCCGATGCCAACACCAGCGCGCACCAGTGTTCAGCCGCCCAGCCAAAGACCACACATTCCGCACATTCCACCCAACACACACGACGTACGGCGACGGGCGTGCCCAGCGGGCTTTCGGTGGTCCACTTGGCGGGGAGGACCGTGAGGGAGACCCCCGAGGCGAAGCGCACGACGGGGTAGCCCTCGCGCGTGTCGTCCCAGCCCAGCACCACCCCGCGCGCGCCGTTGGAGAGGCCCCGGGCGACGTCCAAGTTCTTGAGGAGCATCACCTGGGCGCCCACCTTGAGTTTCAGCTCCGCGGCGGCCGGGCAATGCTGCGCGAGCGCGTCGGCCCAGGGCGGGCGGCCCGTGTCCGACGCCATGTAGCGCTTGCCCCGGCCGGGGAGGGCCGAGAGCCGCTGGTGGTTGAGCTCGTCCACGTCCTTGTTGGTCGAGTACAGCCGCGTGGGCTCCACCGCCGCGCCGTCGGCCTCGTCGTCCGCGGTCGTCGCCGTCGCCGTAGCCGTCGTCGTCGTCGTCGTTTGAGCGGATTTGGCTGTGGTCGGGGTCGTGAAGAAGTCGTCGCCTCGCGTGGTGCAGGACAAGAGCAGCTGCTCGCTCTCGGGCGAGACGACCCCGCGCCGCAGCTCGTTGAGCATGGCCGCAAAGGCCGGGTCCCGCTGCCGGTGGACCTGCGTCAGCTCCACGTTGACCTCGATGGCCTCCTTCCACGCCTGCGCCTCGAAGCAGAACCGCGCCTGCTGGCCCGCCACTCCTCCTGCGCTGCTGCCGCCGTCGCCGGCCTCTGTCGTGGTCATCGCTGCTGTCGACGTCGACATCGTCGGCGTTTGTCGTCGCGAGACGGGAGGCAGCTGGAAGAAGTCGCCGCAGCAGACGAGCTGGACGCCCCCAAAGGGGACGTTCTTGCCGCGAACCACGCGCGCCACGTAGTCGAGCTTGTCGAAGAAGTCGGCGTCGACCATCGAGATCTCGTCGATGATCAGCACCTTGGCTCGCCGCCACCTTAACATTAAATCATTTTTAGTAAAAGAAATCATTTTCATTTTCATTTTTTTTGAAAAAATTGAATAAGAAATTGGACGAGAAATGGGTTCCTACCTGTCGGCGCTTGAGGGGGCGTCGAGCACCTTGTAGGCCAGCTCGACCTTGGTGCCCTCGCCCAGGCCCACGCCCTGTATGCGAAGCGATTGGCGAGTAGAGTTGAGGCAAAGCAAAGGAGGCAGAGGAAGAGCGGGCGAGAGAGCCGTACAGCAAACTGGTGGAGGGTGATGCCCCCGATGTTGACGGCGGCCACGCCCGTGCTGGCGGTGACGAACGTCGTGGCGGCGGGAAGCATGTTGATGAGCTGCCTCAGCACGGTGGACTTGCCCGTTCCCGCACTACGCGCAGCCCCCATCGTCACGCATACGCGGCGGCCAAAGAGAAGAGGGGGGGGGACACCGACCTGCCCGTGAAGAAGACGCTCTTTTGCTGGTTGATGACGAGGTCGAGCAGGCGGCATTGCTCCTGCGATGGACCGTCATGTTTTTATATTATTTATTATTATTTGAATTTACTTAAAAAAGATTGACATACTGTACCTGAGAGAGTGAGACGTCGAGAGGCTCGCGAGTGACGGGTGCCGGGCTGCGGAGTGGGGCAGGCATTGGTGAAGTCGCACTTGTCGTGTGGACGCTGGTGTCAGGCCGCCCCTTTTTCGTGGCCGGTGGTCCGCCAGGCCTCTTGCTCTGCCGCTGCAGCCACCGGCTGGACTCTCCTGCCTGCTGGGGCATGGGTTCCGCTCAGCAGGCAAGCGAGGGAGGGCAAGGGCAGGGGCAGCAGCGGACAAAGCTCGCCTACCGGTGAAGGAGGAGGCGGAGAAGAAGGTGCTCGTCTTCTCTTCCGCATGTCCGTGGTGTGCGGCGTGGTGCTCTCTTCTTCAAACTCATCGTCCACAATGACTGTGCCTGGTCGACCCTGCTCGTACCCCTTGCTCAGTGCGCCGCTTGTGTCCATTCTGAGCATTAGAAAAAATAAAAATAAAAAAACAATATCTGCTTTTGTGCTCATTTATTCTTAGAAATAAAAAACTAAATGTACCGCAAGAACCGTTCGCTGAGGGCTACCCGGGAGGCATCTGTTTGCAGATTGGCATTTGCCAAGCGGAGCGTCCCAGCTGCTCCCAACCGCCAAGTGTTTCTTGCGGTCGGCGTTTTTGGCACAATTAAAAAATCGGTTTTTTAATGGGTAAAATCGCACACCATCAGGGAGCACGCCAAAGGCCGCAAGAGCGCGTCTCCTCGGCTGACTTTAGTAGCTGGCGATGATCGATCACTTGGCGATGTCGTGCCTGTCATTGATGGGGCGAGGTGAGCAAAGAACAAACAATAAACAGAACAAGAGGAAGACGACGAGGAGCACGCACTCCTTCTTGTAGGCATCGACCGCAGCGTTGAACTTCTTCTGCTCGCTCGAGCGGCTGACGGTCGGCTGCTGGCGCCTCTTGAGGCTGGCCCACGTGAAGTGCGAGGCCAGGCGGCGCTTCCGCTCCTCGACCACCGGATCCACGCCGAGGCGGGCCTGCGCGCACACCCGCAGCCTCCGCTCGTTCTCCCTGTGACGGACACAGGCGGCGGCTGATGAGCTGCTGAGGCCAACGCGAGAGGCCGGAGCGCCCTGCGGGAGGGGGGGCGTGCCTGCAGTTGGAAATCTCGGGGTGTTCGCCTTGAGCGCCAAGGCAATCCACCATCTCATCGAATTCGAAGGCGCACTGTCGGGAGAGCACGTCGAGCGCCTCATGTGTACACTAAACATTTGAAGTTTGGGGTGAGCTGTGGCCGGGGCTTGACTGCGAGACCTGGGAGAAGCGATTATGGAGGCGCGTACTTGAGTGAAGGCGACGTTCTCAGGAATGCAAGCGCGGGGGTTTTCATCGATGGACTTGCATTGCACAAAATCCTTTTCCTCAGGCGCACACTTGGCGGCTGTTGTCAAAGTGTTAATAATTGGTATGGATAGAAAATTGAAAAGGGGGGGAGTGCTTGCCAGTAAATTTGGAGCCAGCGAGGAGGACGACAAAGTCCGTAGTCTCACGGTCAAGTTGAGTAGCCTTTCCCGCGGCGATCTGGGCGTAAAGCGTCTCCTCCTGCGCGGACATGTTGATCGTTGATTTGTTTGGTTTTGAAAACGGAAAAACAAAAAGAAATATCTGCTTTATTAACGAGTATTTTTTATATGTAACTTTTTCATTTTGCTTCAAATATAAGAGAAGCATCCGTGGTCCAGTGGCAAGATTTCCGCCTGCCACGCGGGAGACCCGGGTTCAATTCCCGGCGGATGCATCATCTTTTGCTGGCCAGTATTTTTCCGTTGCTGCCTTTGTATTTGCACAGACGAAGGCCTTGAATGAACACGAGTACTGTGGCCGTCCGTGCTAATGCATTGAGTGGCTGGCCAGCAGCGCCTCGACATGGTGTCGAGCCGAACCACCCGGCCTCGCGTAGACAGCCGAAGCGGAAATCACCTGACCACGTGCCAGGGGCAATTTTATGATTACTTCCGCCAAAAGACCGCGAGGTCTTCGGCCTGAATTTTTGTCTCCGAGCGGCCCTTAAAAAACAAGGCCCCATTTATCCACCGATTGGTCAGAAATACCTTTCGGAGGCCCATCGTGGTTGGCCTATTTTCTGGCCACTCGCATAACGGCCGTTCGGGGCATACCGGGTACTTGCTTATTCCTCGAACCTCCGCCTCAAAAGCCTCTTCAAGCGAACCTTGTCACTATCGAACACCTACCTACCAGGAAGGAAGAGAACACACAACACAAAGCCAAACCATGAGTTGGCACCAGAAGGACGAAGAAGAGGGACACGAGATGCGTGACGTCGAGGTAGGGACAGTCTCAAGCAGCGACGAGGAAGAGGAGCAGCTCGATGTCTCGCCCGCCCACAACGAACACGCGATGCGCGGCAAGAAGAAAGCTGACTCTTCTTCCTCCTCTTCCGAAGACGATGACCACGTCTCCGACGATGAAGTGGACGCGAGCTCCGAGTCACGAGAAGACCTTGAGCGCTCTGACGCAGCGGCGCTGGGGGGCCAGAAGAAGAAGTGCATTCCAGTGACGCTGGCCTTCAAGAACCTGTTCTACTCTGTCAAGGTGCGCAAGGGCAAGAACCCGTTTGGCAAGCAGGACAAGAAGACGCTGCTCAAGGACTTGTACGGCGAACTGCGACCCGGCGAGGTCACGGCCATCATGGGTCCCTCAGGTATGTGCGCGCGGCCACTTGGCCTCTCCTGGTTGGTCGGTCGCTTAAAAGCCTCGCTGGCGTTTGACGCTTCTGACGCCTCTTTCTGCGTTGTCATTGGCTGTTGTACACCAAAAAAACAGGCGCGGGAAAGACAACGTTGCTCAACCTGCTGGCCGGGCGCGTGCAGACGGGCAAGCTCAAGGGCTCGCTCACCGTCAACGACATCCCCAAGGACCAGATCTCCGACCGCAAGTGGTCGCGGCTGTGCTCGTATGTCATGCAGGACGACGTCATGTTCCCGATGCTGACGCCGCGCGAGACCTTCTGGTTCTCGGCGCAGCTCAAGCTTCCCCTCACGGAGCGCAACAAGTCGGCCAAAGTCGACGCGCTCATCGAGGAGCTGGGCCTCGAGAAGTGCCAGAAGACCAAGATCGGCAACGCCGAGCAGCGAGGCATCTCCGGCGGCCAGAGGAAGCGCGTGAGCATCGGCATGGAGATGATCACCGACCCGTCGATCCTCTTCCTTGACGAGCCCACGTCGGGCCTCGACTCGTCGACTTCGTACTCGCTGGTCGAGTCCCTCAGGCACCTGGCCTCCATGGGCCGCACGATCGTGACCACCATCCACCAGCCGAGCACGGACATCTTCTTCAAGTTTGACAACCTCATCCTCCTGGCCGACGGCCACATGGTCTACAACGGCCCGACCAAGGACGTGGTCCCCTACTTTGCCAAGCTCGGCTACAAGTGCCCCAAGTTCACCAACCCGGCCGAGTACATCAGTACGTCGTTCAATATTTTGTTTTCTTTTTAAACTTTTATTCTTATTTATTTTTTATTTTTGTAAATTGTTTTTAATTTTTTAAATATTTTTCCTGCAGTGAACTTGGTCAAGGCCGACAGCTATATCTCGGACAAGGAGGAGGGCGAGGCGCGGCTCAAGCACCTCATCCAGGCCTTCCGGGAGTGCCACAGCCTGCCGGCGCTGACTGAGGACGGCGGCGCGTACGCCGACGGCGTCAAGCGCGGCGAGAGCGGGACCTCCATCATGCGGGGCTCGTCCCTCACCAAGTCCATCATCCGGCGGAAAGAAAAGCGAGCAGGCGACTCTGGTGCGTTTTTTGTTTTTGTTTTTGTTTTATTTTTTGTAAACAATTTTTCATGTTTTCATGTTTTAAATGTTTTATCTTGCGCTACGGGAATGCAGCGATCGACCAGCTCAAGGTGCCCGGCGGACCCAACTTCTTCGTGCGATGGGCCCTGCTGCTGCTCCGCGGCAGCATGATGCAGGCGCGCGACCCCATGCAGATCCCCACGCGACTCAGCCAAGCCCTCTTCCTCGCCCTCCTCGTCGGCTTCCTCTATCTCCAGGTGCGTTGTCTCTGGCCAATCAGATTTTTGCTACAAAAAACAAACAAAAACAAACAACAAAAATGCTAACAATGTGGATGCGGCAGATCGGAGACGACCAACGAAGCATCAGCGATCGCCAGGGCTCGTTGTTCTTCGTCGTCATGTCGATGGCCATGGGCCCGATGATGAGCTGCACCGTCATGTTCCAGGCCGAGCGCGTGGTGTTTATTCGCGAGCACTCGACAGGCAGCTACAGCACGCTCGCGTTCTACCTGGCCAAGGTGCTGGCTGACCTGCCCTTCCTGACCATCGTCCCGGTCGTGCAAGGCACCATCTCCTATTGGATGGTGGGCTACCAATCCGAGGCCGACAAGTACTTTATCTTCATCGCGGCCGGCATCACGATCACCATCGTCGCGCACGCGCTCGGCTTGGCGATCGGCGCCGGCGCGCCCAACGTCAACGTGTCGATGGCCATCTCGCCGATGATCTTCATCCCGCTCATGTTGCTCGGTGCGCTTCTCTTTCCTCCAACGCCACCGCTTAGCGCAAGGAACAATTTGACTCACCAGCAGGAAATGTGCAGGAGGATTTTTCCTGAACGATGATTCCATCCCCAAGTGGCTCATCTGGGTCAAGTACTTCTCGCCCTTCAAGTACGGCTTCCAGATCCTGGCCAGGAACGAGTTTGACGGCCTCACCTTCACCTGCAAGGACTCGGACATCAGCTGCACGAGGAGTACGCCCACCGCACCTGAGCTTTATGTTAATTTTATTTTGAAAGGGCTTGTGCTGACTTTTTTGTTCTCTGCAGCGGGCGAGGATGTCCTGTCCCAGCTCAACCTGGACAATGACCAGGGAAGCCTTTGGGCATCATTCCTGTTCCTCTTCATGCAGTACTTCTTCTACCACACGCTGGCCTACGTGCTCCTGCGCATCACCGCCGGCCGCAAGAAGGCTTAAAGGCACAATCAACTTTTTCCACACGTAAAATAAACTGTACAGAGCGCCAAGTAAAATTAATAAATATTTATAAAAGAAGAAAAAAAGAGCACGGCGCTTGAAATCCGTGCCTGTTGGGTTCATTTATGTGAATGATTTCGTTCTCCTCTTTTTCGCTTTCCTTCATGACCAGTACGGATATGGAGGTGCGAAGCGAGCCTCTGGCGCCTGGCCTGGTGGGCCTGGACACGAACATGGTCGCCTGCGTGCTGGCCCACCTCTCGCCGCCCGACCTGGCCCGCGTACACTCTTCTATTTTTTTATTTTTTTATTTTTTGCCCTACTCTTATTTTACTCTTGTTTTTACACGTATGTGTTTCTTCTCGCAGGTGGGGCAAACCTGCAAGGCACTCGGGCGGGAGGCGGAGACCGACCTAGTCTGGTGCGCGCTCTTCCTACGCCGCTTTGGGCCCGACTTCTGGGGCGAGGCCGTCGGGCGGCACCCCTACGTGCCCACCATCATCACCGACCACGACCACGTCGACGTCTGGCGCCATAGGCGCATCCACGCGAGCGAGCTCTACGCGCAGTTTGCCGCCCGCACGCCCAAGCCCGCCAGCGGCGGCCACGATGATGACGACGAGGTGGACGACGCCGACGGGCTGGTGCCGCGGTTGCTCGACTTTGTCCAGCAGAACGCGTCCTCCGCGGGCTACGGCGGCTGGAAGCTCGCCTACCGCCGGTACGGCACACGCGCGTGAGTGTCGTGTCGTGTTGTGTCGTGTCATGCGCGTGAACCACTCACTCGCTCGTTGTGCACAGGATGCACGAGATGGTGGCCGCGTGGACACGGCCGGCCGAAGAAGGGGTCCTCGTGGCGGGCCTCGTGCCCTTCGACACCCTGTCGGGCATCGCGGATCTGATCAAGCAAAGCCTCCTCCGCGGTTCGTCTCCTCCTCTTCTTCTCCCTCGTCTTCCTCGGGTGTTGATCCAATCGCACGACACACACGCGCGCGTGTTGTGCAGGTCTTGAGAAACGTTCCGCCGACAGCAGCCCGTCCGACCCTGTGGAGCCTCCATTTGATGCGCTGAGCCCTGGAGGTGCCCCCCCCCCAGTGTGTGTGTGTGCGTGTGTGCGCTAGCTGATGCCTCTTTCATGTGCGCGCGTGTGTGCGGTCGGGCATGCACGCGCAGGCGAGTGCAGGGTCGTGCGGATCAAATCCAACCTCCACCTCTACTACTACTCGAGTGAGCCAACGACCACCAACGTCTGCGCCATTCGCAAGCCCCGGTACTGGATTTTAAAATAATGGTGTTTCAATACAAACCATAATCATGACACACCAACACGCGCCAAAACAAAAATAATAATAAAAAACCAAATCTTAACAAAAAACACAAAACAAAAACACAAAAACAAAAATAAAAACAATAAAAACAGGAATTGGTACGGTGGGGGCAACCATTTCTTCCGGGGCCTGCGCAAGGGATCCCTTTTGCGTCCAGACATGAAGATCGTGTACGTGGTCGACGCCCAGAAGATGAGCCTCAGCGACGACCACGCCGAGCGCGTACCCCCTCCCCCTCTTTGCCCACGAGCGCACGACACACATGACACGAGCGGGTGCTGGGAAAATGGGCGCAGGTGTACCGTGAGCTGCACGGGATGCTGGGCGAGGGCAAGGGTCGGTTTGAGAAGGGCCTCTTCGTGGTGCTCTACGTCGTCAATGCGACGGACAACGACCACTTCCATATGGTCCGCCAACGGCTCAAGGTTGGCCAATCCAAACACACCACTGCCACCGCCGCCAACAACGTCCTTTGACCGAACCTTTGACCGGACGTTGTTTGGTTCCCCCAAACCCGATTGGTCAGGCCCCGGCCTTCACCCTGCCGCCGCATTGGTGCCCCTACTACGCGGGGCCGGTCGTCTTCATCGCCTCTCGCCTCAACCGTACGTCTGCCTCTCTTCAGTGGAACAAGGGGGGGGGGTTGGGAGAGACGCTCGCGTGGCGGCGTGAGCACTTTGTTAATCACGATTGCGCGCGCACGCAGCGGATAAGGTGGGGCGGGCGATGAGGTGGCTCCTCAAGCAGCCAACGAATCGGCCTCACTGGGACGCCGAAGACTTCCTCCTGTGCGCCCTCCAAGCGCAGCCCTGAATGAAGGCGAGCTCCCTCATTCAGGCCTTCTCCCCCACAAACAATCTTACACTCACAATGTGATGGGTTCTTTTTGAAGTCAAAAGTTTGGAGAGTAATAAATTCTACAGTGCCAGCACCATCAGCAGCGCCTTGCCTTCTTCTTCCTCTTGAGCTACCAGGTAGGCCACGCGAGCCGCTCCTTGCGCGAGCGCTCGTCCGAGAGCGCGCAAAGGACCACGTTGGGCAGGTGCGGGCAACGCCAGTGTGGCCGAATCGCGGGCTGGAAGAGCAGCCACCCAAAGGCCTGCGAGACCGTCGTCTGCCTCACCTCCCGCTCCTCTGTTGTTGTTGTTGTCGCGTCGGCCGCACGAGCGTCAACAACTCTTGCAGCCACAGAATGTTCAACAGATCACATGAGGCAGCGCGCACCGTCAGTCTCGTCCGGGGCCATCGTGAACGCGGTCACGAGGAGGATGACCGGCCCGCCGTAGTAGGGGCAGTGGTGGGTCTGCGGCAGCGTCATGACCGGGAGCTGTTCCACCATCACAACGACGCAACACGATTGGCTGGTTTCCTTTTCTCTTCTTTTTCTTTTCTTTCAAAAGGGAGGAGACCTTGAGTCGTTTGCGGATGGCCGGGACGTGGTCAAAGGAGGGCGGGTTGATGAGGTGCAAGTTGAGGCAGATGCCCTGCTCGAACTGGCCCTTGCCCTCGCCCAGAAGCCCGTGCAGCTCGCGGAAGGCGCTCTCCTGGTAGTCCCGGCCGTCATCGTCGTCGTCTGTCATGTGCTCGCAGTCGAGGGCAAACACGACGTTCAGCCGCCACAGGGCGTAGCGGTCTGGGCGCTGCAGCTTGAGGCCCCGAAAGAAGCGGCCGTCTTCGGCCCACCACCTCCTGCCCGTGCGCAAAAGCATGTGAGCGACATTGCCACGCGAGGATGACTACGAGGACGAGGACGAGGACGAGGACGAGAAAGACGAGTCGTGCCTGGGGCGGCGGAGGATGCACACGTTGGTCACGCGCTCGCGACCGCCAACCGGGTCGGTCACCTTCATGCGCAGGAGGCGGCACTCGCCCGTCGGGCTCACCAGGTCGAGCGGCGGCCTCGTCTGGTTTGGCGGCTCGAGCTCGGCTGGACAGGCGATCACGCCACAAGATGAGCCATCATCATCTTCATCATCTTCATCATCAACAACGACATGAGCTGTGTCGTGGTTGAAGATGGCGGCGGTGAGGAATCGGGCGGACCGAGGTGCGACTGTATGATGTCGGCGAGGGCGGACAAGCGGGCAAACGAGGTGTGGCCGGCCACGAGAAAGCCCAGGCTGCACGGGCTGGCCCACTTGGTGGCCATCAGGTGCATTCTGGACCACCACCAGCAGTAAATGGGGGCCGAGTGTGAGTCTCGATCCATCGTCCTCTTGGAGGTCGAGGAACCAACAAACGAGGAGCACGAAGGCGTACCGGTGGTAGGTGCGCTTCCAGCCGCCACGGCCAGAGGGCCCATCGAGCTGAGCCGCGAACGCGGCCAGGCGGCGATTGAGCTCCTCGTGTGGACGTCCCTCGTCCGGTCGGTAAAAGGCCTCGCACAGCCCCACGGCAGGCTGCCGCAGCCACATGTTGGGCGGTGGCTCTGGCACGCACTTCTTGGGCCGAAGAACGTGACGTTTGGAAACAAACAAACAAACAAAAAAAAAAAAAAATGTAAGAGAAACGAGGACAAGATGAGAGCACGCACGTTGTACGGGTGCGGGCCTTCGTCTTCGCCCCAATAGTCGGAGCCGAAGCGACGAAGGTAGAGGGCAAGCCAAATCGCGTTGTTCTCGGTCTCTTGGGCCATGGCCCGGCTGGTCTGCGCAACACGGGCCAGGTCTCGCGGGGTAAGGTGCAGCAGCACGCAGGCATGCAGGTTTTCATCTGTGCTGGCCCACCAACAGCCAAGCGGCGTTGGCCGAGCCTGCAGCCCTTGTAGCTCGGCCTTGTGCATGCAGTGCCGCTAATTTCTGTCGACTGAGCGAAAGAAATTCGGCAAAAACAATGTTGCTTACCAAAAAAAATCCTCAATGTGAACCATCAATTACAATTCATAATTATCACCCATCCCGAATTACCTTGAGGTTGGTGTGAAATGTAAAGTACATTACTTTGTTGTGGAAATGATTCACAAGAGGTGTGCGGCCGTTTGTAGGCTGGGCAAGGAAGGGAAGGGCTCACACTCTTTTTACAGATCCATCAGCTCCATGGCGCTGAAGAGCAAGCTCCTCTCCTGGTTGGCGGACGACTTGGAGGGCGGGGCACCAATGCAGTCGGTGCGGAGAGCCTCAAGAGCTTCGAGCTGCGTGTTCCACTGGCTGGTAGTGGCGGTGCTTCCCTGGCACGAAGTCTGAAGTCCGGAGAGCGCGTTGGTCACCTGCTGCCACCTGGTCTTGATGTCGGTCGCGTTGGGGCAGTTGGCCTGAAGGTTGGGGAGGGCAGCGTTGACCTTGTCCCACTTGGCGTTGGTCGCCGAATCGGCCGCCGAGCAGAGGGTGCTGGTAGCAAACAGGAGGCAGACGACGAGCAGAGCAGCGATGGCGTTCATGCTTGGATTGTACGGCAAAGGGACTGGTGTGGTGCACAGGAAAGTGTGAGACTGACCTTTACGCAGGATCAAGGCCGCTTTTCAGGTGCGATGGTCCAGCCCTGAAGCAACCTAGCCTCCGGGCTCTATCGCCCTATTGGTGCATAGCCGGCTAATCAACACTGAGTGCAATCTTCTTTGCGGGGAACGGACGAATAGGAGATGGACACTTACACAGATTAAACCAATACGGGAGGGTTGTGGCAGTTGCTCCGTCATCGCGCCAATGAGGGTGTGACCCCCGATATCATCAATTACGATCCTTCCGAGCCCGTTGTGTTGGTGGGGTTATGCCACAACAAGCGTTCACAACCAGCCAGTACAATGTGGGCCTCGAGCAGCCCATTGGTTGTCCAAAGGGCCCTTTCACCAATTGATGGCTCTCAGTGCAAACGACCTGCGCGCCTATTGGCCCCAACGTTGCAGCCACTCCGGGGTGAGGCAACAGGCGGCAGGTACAAAAAGTGGATCCCGCAGTGGTCGTAAATCACAAACAACAGCTGCCACCCACTCAGCCCACACAAGTCTCATGAGGAGCACCCTGGCCATGTTTGCGGCTCTTTTCGTCGTCTTCTTGTTCGCCTCCGCGCCGGCCTATGCCGCGGATGACATCAACACCCAGTGGGATGATGTGCTCGCCACCCTCAAGGACCTCCGCACGGTTTGCCAGCCGGCCGCTCCCAGCCCAGCGGCTAGCCGCGCGGCCAGTCCCGCGGCCAGCCCCGCGACTGGTGGTCTGTTAAAGACCGTCACCGTTGGCCCTGGTCAGACCTACAAGGAGCCCGCCGATGCCATCAGCAAGCTGGCGCCCGGATTCACCATGACCGTGCTCGCCGGCACTTACAAGAAGCCGTTCGATATTCCCAACAACCTTGGTGGCTGGACCATCACCGGTGCGGGCGGCGGCCTGACCATCTTCGACGGCCAAGGCGGCGCCGGTTCTGGCCACAAGTTGTCCTGGGGCAAGGGCTTCGTGCACACACAGAGCCCGGGCACGCTGAACAACATCGTCTTCAAGAACTGCGGAGGTGGCGACAACAGCGCCGACGGTGAGGCGGGCGTCTACGCCGAGCTCTTCACCACGGCCGGCAAGGTCAACATCAACAAGTGCCTGTTCCAGAGCAACGAGAACGGCATCTTCGTGCCTGCGACGGGCAGCGGCAAGCCGGGCAACGGTATTGCTGTCGTCGTGACCAACAGCGACTTCATCGACAACGGCGTTACGAGCGAGGGCGGCAGCCACGACCTTTACGTGCAGGGTGACTCCTACACCGAGTCCAACTGCAACCACTACGGCAGCCGCCACGGCAACAACATCAAGGTCCGCTCGCCCGTTCTCTCGGTGACCGGCGGCTACCACTTGAACGCCGACGGCTCCCGCTGGATCGACTTCCCCAACGGCGGCAAGGCTACCGTCAGCGGTGGCACGTTCGTCATCAAGTCCGCCTCGAGCGGCGGTAACGTCATTGGTTACGCCGAGGAGAACCAGAACAACGGCGTGACCGGCGGCATGTCATTCACCGGCTCCAAGCTCTACGTCGGACGCAGCAACACCCAGATCATGGTGGCCACCGGTGGCACCGTCTCCTTCGACTCGACCTCGACCTTGTCGTGGCTCTCATCTGGCGCGAACATCAGCGTCCTCAAGGGTGGCTCCGTGACCGGCATCGCCTTCACCCCGGGCTCCTCCCCCATCGTCGCCGAGCCGGCCTCTCCGGCCCACGTCAGCGGCAACTAAAAAACCAGCGCGCCTGGTTGGACTGCGTGTAACTGTAGAAGTAAAATGAAGGATCACCGGAAGATGCGTGTGAGCAGTGGCAGGGCTGAAGTGCACAAAGGGTGGTGAGGAAGAGGCACACGAGAGCAACATGAGGCTCTTTTTTTTCGCGCTGAGAACCGCATTTCCTTTAATTTTTTTCCCTTTAAATGTGAGAATTATTGGACATAATTATTGCCACAAGAAGGAGAAGATGGGCAGCGTGCGACGAGCTGGTGTCTCCGCGCTCGTCTTCATCCTTTTTTTCGCAGCTACTACACACTCCGCGGCCCCTCACTTCGACAACCCACCAGGTGACTTGTCCTCGTTTTCCTATGTTGCCTCCTCTCTGTGGCCGGCCAACCGCACACCTGCCGACCTTCGCCACGCATTGCACAAACCGGAAACCCTGCGCGGGGTTCAGCAGCAGCCGTTTGACGTGATGACATACAACTGTACAAAGAGCGCCCGACCGGCCTGTCCCTGCAGCTGTGCGTCGCTTTCGTTCTTTGCCTCGTGTCGCTTTCGTTCTTTTGCTTTGTTCCTGCCCCCTTTTTGAGGCGTCCGCGCCGAGCCTCACACACGCACAGGGGAAACAACGCGAGACCGGCTGCTGGAGTTCTATCACGCGACGGGCGGCCCCACGTCGTGGCTCCGGCGGTGTGCCGACAACACCAACAACACGACCTGCTGGGGCTCGGGAGACGACTTCTGTTCGTGGTTTGGTGTGAGCTGTCATGCGCAACTGCCAGAGGTCTTTGTGAGCCTCATCCTCGACGGCAACAACCTCGTTGGCGAGCTGCCGACGTCGTTCGTGCAGCTGTGCAACCTCGAGCGCCTCTGGCTTCCCAACAATGCGCTCACGGGCGAGCTCCCCGCCCTGGGGTCGGTCTTGGACACGCCCAGGCTCAGCGAGATCAACCTGAGCAACAACCAGTTCACCTCCGTCATCCCAGAGAGCTTCGGTACTCTTGGCCTCTTGGTCTGTCGCCAACACCCGACCGATGGCTGACGCGCGGCCGTTTGTCTGTGCAGGCCACCTGCCGACCCTGATGTACTTGAACCTGCACAGCAACAACCTGTACGGCAGCATCCCGCAGTCGCTCGCCTGCGTCACCGCCGACAACCTCCAGACGCTGTTGCTCAGCGTCAACAACCTCACGGGTCCCATGCCCGAGCTGTTCGTCTCCAACACACTCTCCTACCTGGTACGCCCCAGAGTTTTTTAAAAATCAATTTTCTTAAAACAAACATAAAAAAACAAAAAAAAACAAAAAAAACACAAACATTCGGACAGGACGTCTCGGACAACAAGCTTTCGGGCAGCCTGCCTCAGGAGTGGAGCATCAAGCTCACCAAAAACAACCTGTGGCTCTCCTTTGCCGGCAATGACTTCACCGGTGCGCGGTCCCCCCCCCCCCTCTCCTCCCCTCATCCTTTTCATTTTCTTCATGTGGTGTGCACTGGCCGACTCACTCGAGTGCAATGCGCGCCCATGTGCCCAGGCCCAATCCCAAAGGGATTGTTCGACTTGAGCGTGCTGGCGCGGCTCGTGCTCTCCAACAACAACCTGGAGGGGCCGATCCCCTGGGACGACAACAGCGCGGCGCTCTACTCGCTGCAGATCGTGCTGCTGGACAACAACAACCTCTCTGGCGTCATTCCCGGGGTTGCCGGCGTGCGCCCGCCTCCTCCTCTTCTTCTTCCTCATGAGACCGACTAAAGCCCTTCTTGTGCCTGGTCTTCCACCAGTACGGGTCCTTGGCGATGCTGGACTTTAGCAACAACCCGCTCCTGGAGGGCGCCGTCAACGACACCCTGGTCAAGCAGAACGCCGACCTCGTCTACCTCTCCATCAAGGGTCAGAAGCCTCTCCCCATGCTGACCTGTGCTGACGTCAGGCTCGGGGGGCATGCGGTGCTGACGTGGGCTGGGGGAGTTACCAGGCAACACGAGAATGCAAGCCAATGGCAGTGGCACAGAGCCGTGGTGGGTCGTCGACAAGTCCAAAATAGACGTCGACGACGGCCGCATCTTCTACTGCCCGACGCTCACCACGGTCCCGCCCTATTACTTTGAGTTCTCGACGTCGCCCGAGTATTTGGGCTACAACGCGTGCTCGTGCGCGCGCGGCCACTGGGGCATGCCGCCCGACCGGTGCCTGGCCTGTCCGCCGCACGCCAACTGCAGCGCCGGCGGCAACACCGTCTCGTGGCAGCGCGGCCTCTACCCCGTCTTCAATGACTGTACGCTGATCGCAGTGACGCGTTCGGGTCCGGGACTCACACGCACACACGCGCGTGCACGTCCGTCTGCAGCGTCGCTGATGATGATGCTCCCGTGCGGCGACTTTGGGGTGGACGGGAGCTCGAGCGGCTGCAACCCGCACAGCAACTGCTCGCTCACCTACGGCCAGCCGCTGTCGTGCAGCCTCTGCAGCCCGGGCGCTGAAGGCACGTCAAATAAAACGAATAAAACAAATAAATAATAATAAATAATAACTAAAACTGACCACATACGCGCAGGCCGGCTGTGCTCGCGATGCAAGTGCCCGGCCGAGTCCGACGGCGAATGCTACTTCGCCAGTCGCGGGCGGTGCCTCGCGTGCGACATGACGCTGACGACGATCGTGGCCACGACGGCGGGCGTGGGCGTGGTCGCGCTGGCGGCCCTCCTGGCCTACCTGTTTGTCTACCGCAACCGGCTGTACACGAAGCTGAGGCAGGTCGGGGCCATCATCCTCGACTCGGGCACGCTCAAGATCCTGCTCGTCTTTGTGCAGACGACGTCGTCGCTCAACAGCCTGTGGCCCGAGTGGGCCATGGCCAACGGCATGCGATGGCTCAACATCAGCAACTTGAGCACGTCGGGCACCGGCGCCGAGTGCTTGTTCCACTTCCTGGGCGACCCCGTGCTCAACCTGCTGGCCTACCTACTCGTGCTCCCGGCCCTCACGCTCTTGATCGGCCTCATCGTGCTGCTCCGCACGGGCCTCCTCTGGCTTCGGCAGCGCCGCCGACCTGCTGACGCCATCGCCGCTGCCACCGCCGCCGATGCTGTGCCGCTTCTACGCGACGACGGCAAAGACGACAATGACGAGGCGGCGTCTCCCCGCCAGGACCAGCGGGAGCTGACGCCCGAGGCCTCGGCTGATGGCGCGGACGTCCTTGTGCCATCGCTTCACGCGACGGTGCGTGAGTTGGTGGTGCCCTCTGATCCGACACCGTCGTCGCCGTCGCCGTCGTCGTCGCCATCGTCGACGGCGGCGCCGGCCGAGTGGGAGCCGCGGCCGTGGCACTGGGGCATCTACGCCTTCATGTACTTTCTCTACTTCTTCTACTTTGAGCTGTCCAACCGCACGCTGGCCGTCTTCAACTGCCCGGTGGAGCCCGCCACAGGCGAAAGCTACCTCAACAGGCTGCCCTGGCTCCGCTGCTCTTTGTACATGTTTCGCTCTTGCTTCGTGCTTTTTCTTTCGGGGCTCGCGTTCACAGCTGTCCTCCTGACGTTTCTATTTGTGCGCTCTTCAGGGACACGCAGTGGAGGACGCTCATGATCATGGCCACCGTGTCGAGCGCGGTCTACGTGGCGGGCATCCCGCTGTTGTTCGCCTCCCTGCTGTTCGCCTTCCGGCGGCACTCCCACGAGCGGCGGGTCAAGTACTGGCTGGGCAACCTCTACTACTGCTACCGGCCCTCGATGTAAATCTTCTCTCTTTTTCATTTTTTATTTATTGATTTCATTTTTTATTTTATTTTATTTTATTCTCATTATTGACCCACATGCGCGCGAACAGGTACTGGTTCGAGCTGGTGATGCTCATGCGGCGACTGGTGCTGGCCATTCTCATCTCGGTCGTGCCGCAGACGACGCCGTTCCGCGCGGCGGCCATCATCCTCGTCCTGTGGATCGCGCTGGTCGCGCAGCACCTCACCAAACCCTTCGCGGCAGCCCACGACAACCAGCTCGAGGAGCTGGCCATCGGGACCGTGCTGTTCACCTTTGTCACGCAGACCCTGTGGCGCTCCTACAGCCAGCTCCACTCCATGGCCGAGGCGCGCCTGTCGGCCGTTGGCGAGGACGTGCTGACCATCACCGACAAGTACACGCTCGTGCTCGTGGCCCTCGTGCTGGTGCTCAACGTGATCATGCTCGTCCTTCTCTTCTGCTGCATGGTGTGGCCCTTGGCCAAGCTCTTCTTCCGGAAGATCAGCCGCTGGTGGCGCCGTCGATCGACTTCACGCCAGCTGCAGATACAACAGCAGTAGGGGCTGGCCAGTAATAAAACGAATTAGTAATTTTTATTATTATTAATTTTATAAAAAATTAGATTAAAAAGAACGAAGGCGCCTTCAAGCAAAGTGGTGTTGGATGAGAGCCAATGCCTCTGCCAACTCGGATGTGTCGGCACAAACTGCAAATGCCTCTACTGCAGCACGTAACGAAGCTGGAGGCGGATGAATGTAGAAGCTGGTGCTGGGCAGACCGGCAGCCGTCACGGCGTAGAGAAGACCAGGCACGGACGAAACACCACTAGTAGTAGCAAGGGCCGGTGTTGGCAACACGATCGTGGAGAAGCTGCTCTTGACAAAAGGCACTTCCTCCTCTTCCTCACTAAGGCGCTGATCGGCCTCATCATGAGGGATTGCAGAGGTAGAAGCGTCAAAGGTGCCGGAGGAGGTCTTGGGCAGTGGCCATCAGGGTCTCGAAGCCAAAGAAGAAGTTCTCTGGTTTGGTGCTTCCATCTTGTGGATAGTTCTGGGTAGCGCGAAAGGAAAAGGTAAGAGGCTATCTTGGCTGATTACGCAATGAATCGAATTAGCCACATAAAGGAGAGTCGGTACAGGGAAGATGGCACATGATACCACAGATAGCCGCTGTGGTCTCGGTCGTACTGCTGGCCCCTGTTGTGTGGAATACGCCAAGAGCAGTCGTTCGCAGGTTACTGCGGGGCCTTTCCTGCGGTCTGTCTCGTCCTTGGTGGATACAAGGTTTTATTGGCGCGGAGCCTCAAGCAACACGGCTTCCAAGAATTGGATTGGCCCTTCAGTGCAAACCTACGCCTAGCGTTGATGTCATCGGGTCTGCAAGCGCCGCCACCGCATGAGAAGGAGGCAGACGACCACGCCCGCCACCGCGCCGCCCAAGTGAGCCACACGGTTCACGTTGCGAGCTGACGGCGAGGCCTCGCCGCCGACCATGTTTTGGGCCTCGTTCACGATCTGGTTGAGCACAAACTGACCCAGCACGAGCACCTCAACCAGGGCGCGCGGCTGCAGGGAGAGTCGGTCGAGGACGGACACCACAAAGAGCCCGAAGACGCTTCCACTGGCGCCCAGGTAGTAGACCACCACGTCATCTGGTGGTGGCACGTTGGCCTTGGTGAGCTCGTCTCACGATGTGAAAGAAAGGCTGCCAAGGACGGACACCGAACCTGGCGTGGTGGACATAAGCTGCGCCAGCAGGAGGGTGAACAGGTTGGCACCCACGCCACAGCTGAGGAAGACGCCAACGACGCCCCATGGCCCTCGACGCTCTTCGACAATCCGGCCAAAGACAAAGACGAAGAAGAGGTTGGACGAAAGGTGTGCGTAGGAGCTGTGACAGAAAAGTGACGTGATCAGCTGGAGCGGGCCTGGATCCCGCTGAGACAGGTAGAGATCGCGCATGGTGCGTGCGCTCAGAACGTAGTGGGCCACAAAGAGGCCCAGGTTCAGGCACAGCAGCACAAAGACGCCGTTGAAGGTCGGTGCACGCTGGGCAAGGAGGGGGGAAGGTTGTGGCGTTGGAGAGTTGTGCCATAAGGGCGAAAAGGGCTGAGGTGCAGCTGGTTGTGCTAGTACTGCAGCATCTCGTGCTCTTAGAGGGCGTGCGAAGCCTGCAGAGGCCTTGGGCTGCCACTCATCGCCCCACATGAAGTCACTTTCCATGTTCAGGATTTTGCCCGCGTGCAAACAAGAAAAACTGCAGGAAAAGGGGACGTCGGAAGAAATTGACATCATTTTGCTTTGTTGGGCTTCTGTGCATTGACGCATTTGTTGGCTGCAGGCCGCCAACACAGCCGCATTTTGAATCCAACAACAGCCCAACTACAACAGAAGGAGTGCCGTAGCCATGGAAGCCACGATCGTGTCCCCGTCCACGACTTTGTCGCCTGATCGCTCCCGTCAGAGCGTGATTCGGCCCGGCACTGCGCCAGGCAAGGCCCACCTGAAGAAATACACCTTCACCATGGGTACAGTATGCTCCTTTACGTCTAGTGTCATAAATTATCGCTCATTTCCATCACTCTTACCTGGCAATCTCCGCCTGCTCTGATGTCCCCACAAACAAATCAACTCTACTTTCCCTCGCGGTCGTGGCCACATCTTAGGTCGCCCTCCGTGGTACAGCGATGTTGAGGACGGCCGCCGCTTGCAATCGCTCGTCATCGGCGTCGCCGGTGGCACAGCATCGGGCAAGAGCTCCGTGTGCCGCGAGATCGTGAGGTGAACACCCATTTCTCCTCCTACTCCTGCTCTTCTTCTTCGTTCACCACCACCCACCAGCATGAACCATCTACCTCTGCTCGGCCGCCCCCCTGGGTCCATCTTTTAACACTCGCCCACAACTGCACTGGTGTTCCCGCGCGCGCACAGTCGCCTGCGAGTGCAGTGGGTGGCCCACCTGTCGCTGGACTACTTCTATCGCAGCCTCGACCCGACTGAGGACGCCAAGAGCTACAACTTTGACCACCCGGGTACTCTGCTCCCACCCCTGGCAGAGCACACCACCATGTCCGTGTGTGGCATTCCAAGCATTCCAGCCAGGAACAGGCGTGACGTCGAGCGCCACCTTAACCAACCTGTGGGCGTGGCTGCAGAGGCGTTTGACTGGGAGCTGGTGAAGCAGACCCTGCGGCAGCTCAAGGAGGGCAAGAAGGTCGACGTGCCCACATACGACTTCAAGACGCACAAACGGACGAACGTGACCAAGACCCTCTACGGCGCTGACGTGATCCTGTTCGAGGGCATCCTCTCCTTCCACGAGAAGGACGTCCGGGACCTCATGGACATCAAGATCTTCGTCGACGAGGACGCCGACATCCGCCTCTCTCGCCGCAGTACGTGATGCGTTCCAAACATTCCAGTGTAAAGTGAGTGGAATGGCGGGAATGCTTACCGTGGTGGTATGGTATTTGCGGAATTGCAGTCAGGAGGGACATTGCGGAGCGCGGGCGGGACGTGATGGGCGTCATCCAGCAGTACGAGAAGTTTGTGAAGCCGGCCCACGAGGACTTTGTGAAGCCCACCATGCAGTGGGCCGACCTCATCATCCCAAAGGGGATCAAGAACGAGGTGGCCATCAACATCATCTGCAAGCACATCGAGCTCACGCTGCAGGAGCGCGGGTTCGACCCGAAGCTGAGCCGGAAGCTGCCGCAGTGGACCTCGATCCCGGCCAACATCCACATCATGGAGCAGACCGAGCACCTGAAGGCCCTCCACACCATCATCCGCGACCGGGAGACGCCGCTCGGCGACTTTGTCTTCTTCTCCAACCGCCTCTCGCGACTGGTGATTGAGGAAGTGCTCAATCAATTGCCCAACGTCGTCTACCCCGAGAAGGCGGTCGCCACGCCCGTGCCCGGCGCCGATCCCTACACGGGCTACGACATCCGCGACGTCACGAACCGCGTCGCCTTCATCTCCGTCATGCGCGCCGGCGAGGCCATGGAGGAGGCCGTCCGCGAGGTCCTCATCGGCGCCCCCATCGGCAAGATCCTCATCCAGTCCCACGGCCAGAAGCGGCCCGAGCTCTTCTATTACAAGATGCCGCGCAAGCTCAGCGAGTACAAGGTCATCGTCATGGACCCCATGCTCGCCACCGGCGAGTCCCTCAAGATGGTGTGCCCTCTCCCCTCCTTCCCTTTCGTGGGGCCGCTGCAGAGAGGCCTGCGCCTGACTCTGGTGGTGCCAAACGCGCAAAACGAAACAGGCGATTCGAGTGCTGCTGGACCACGACGTGCCGGAGGAGAACATCCTCGTGGCGACGCTGATCGCCTCCCCGCAGGGCCTCCACTCCCTCTCCTACACGTTCCCCAAGGTGCGTGCTTTCGTCGTCTATTTCACTGTTATGCGCCAATGACCGAGCAAATATGTAAAACAGGTGCACATCGTGACGAGCGCGATGGACACGGACCTGAACGAGAAGTTCTACATCATGCCCGGCATCGGCAACTTTGGCGATCGCTACTTTGGCACCGTCTCTACGTCGTCCTAGCATAATGATCATACAACTCCCTGGGCATTACCCTTGATGATGCCCAACCAAGTAAAAAAAGAATAAATAAATCAAAAATAATAGTTTTGCAGTTTTTTTTTTTAATATTGTTCTTATCTTCACCAGCTTAGAAGACGAACGTGCGGGCTCGCTCGAGAGCTTCGTCCGCTGAGTTCCGTCGGCAGACGATGAACAGCTGCTGGAGGGCGGCCATGCTCAGGCCGAGACCCGGCTCCCCTTCGTCCTTGGCGGGATACCTCTCGGCGATGACCTCAGCGAACTGGTCGGCCAGCGCCTCAGTCGCGTCGGGGTAGAAGTGGCGGAACAGCGCGGTGGCTTGCGCTCGCGTGGCCGTGGTGAAGTGCACCCGAAGGTCTACGCGGCCGGGCCGGATGAGGGCAGGATCGAGGCGCTCGATGTGGTTCGTCGTGAGGATGAAGATCTGACCCTCGGGATTGCACACGCCGTCGAGCGCGTTGAGCAGACCCGAGAACGTGAGCGACGTGCCGGCGTTCTTGCTGTCGCGGTTCTCGTCGAAGAGGGCGTCGATGTCCTCAAGCACGATCAGCGAGCGGGCAGGCGCATCGTGCACGCATGTCTGCAGGCTATCGTCTGTGATCGCGGGGTGCGCTTGTAGGGGATGCCGTGGTGCGCATACCACCGCGCCGTCGAGCGCGAGCTGAACTCGGTCAGGTCGTCGAGCACCGAAGCCTTGATGTCCTCGGGGAGGATGACGCTTTCGATGGGCCGGATGCGCTTGGTGGCCACCTTGAACCAGAACTGGTGTTGCGGCTTCCACATGTAGATGTTGTAGCGCTGGTCGCCCTTCTCCAAATTCCACGCAAGCACGTGCTCGCAGAAGGCCGACAGCGTGGCCTGCTGGTGGTGGCCGTCGATGAAGAGGACGAGCGACTTGTACAGAGTCGGGCCGCAGCCTCCATCAATCGGATTGCCAAGCGACTGATGGAGGACGCGAATGAGCCTACCCTCATAGGTGATCTCGTGCTGGCCCAGGCCAAGGCTCAGTGTGACCACCTCCTTCTCCTCTGGAATCCTTTCGTCGTCAGAGCCGCCACCGAAGTCGGGCTCGCCGCCTTGGCGAGTGGTATCGGCCACGGCCCAGCTGTGCGAGTGTCCTTCGGTGGTCTTGTTGCCATGGAGCGCGACATAGCGGCCGACAATGCTGTAGAGGTTGTTGGTGGGGGTGATCTCGAGCATCGTGACCCCGGTCTTGGCCTGCATCTGCCGGTGAAGGCCGCAAGCAACGGGCAGCGAGCGGAAGGCCTGATCGGCCTTGTCCGTGGGGAGCTGATGGTGAGCGATGACTGTCTGCATTGTGAGATGTTGTTGTGATGTTGTTGCGATGTTGTTGATTGCTTGACTACTGTTCCCCAGCACAGGCTCTTATTTCTACCATCCCCACACCTCCATTCGCTGCAAGCAATGACAAGAAAAAAAATGGAGGGATCAGCTATCGGGGGAACGCGCCCGAAGTTGGCACTTGACCATGCAATTTGGTACATTTCAGTAAGCCCGGAACTCGGGCAGATGACTGCATGACAGACATTCTTCCTGTCGTGACACAGGAAGGCAAACCTTTTTATGATTGGGCTGGAGCTGTCTCCGTAATAAATTGCACCAAAGAGAAAGCAAGCGGGACAAGGAGAAAAGGCGCACAAGTCAAAGTCGATTGTCTTGGGGCAAGGCCCATCTTGAGCATGCAAACGGACGGGTCCTCCTTAGAGACGGTACCAGCTCGCCCTTTCGTTTTCTTCCGTTTTAATTTTGATTGGCTTGCCGCGCCAAAGATTGATTTTGAGATTTGACAATGCGTTTTGCAATCGATTTCGATTCCTCACGGTGGCTTGTCTGGTATGGGGGTTGTTGCAGGCGGAGGGCTGGCTGCTAAAGCTGGGCGAGAAGGGCCTGCGCAAGAGCTACAAGAAGCGGTGGTTCACGCTGCACGGCAGCCGCCTGCACTACTTGGAAAAAGAGAATGACCCGCTGACCAAGTCGCTGGGCTTCATCGACATTCTGGCCGCCAGCGCCATCGTCCCGGCCGTCCCCACGCCCACTTCCACCAACTCGGGCACCAAGGTCGAGTTTCATTTTTCTTCATTTTTTTTGTTTTTTACGTATTTTATTTTGTGCTAAAAACCCTTTTGTGGTCCACACGTCGGTGCAGAGCGCGGGCAACTGCGAGTTCCAGGTGATCACGCCCGCGCGCACCTACGTCCTGCTGGCCTCCTCGGAGCCCGAGATGCGCCATTGGGTGGCCAACCTCGACGCCCACCGGCAGCACCTCATCCGCCAGAGCCGAAGCGGCGCGAGCGTGGGCCCGGAGAGCAGCGCGAGCCTCCGGCGCGGCAGCATGGGCGCGCTCCCGTCGGCCTCGTCCTCGCTGGTGGCCTCGGCCTCGTCCGGCTTTGTCACCGCGGGCGCCCGGCCGACCCCGCCGGGCGGCGCCGGACGTCGCGCCATCCAGTCGATGACGCCGCAGCAGAGCCGCCAGTTCGAGATCGGCGGCCGCCGCCAGGCAGACAGCGAGCCGCCGGCGCCGGCGCCGCAGCTGTCCTCCTCGGCCACGGCCAGCTCGGCCCTGTCGCGCGAGCTTAGCGGGCTGTCGCTCCAGAGCGGGTCCAACCGCCGCAGCGTCCTGTCGTCGTCGCAGTCGCAGCTGGCGGTGGACGAGGACCTCGTCGGGCGGAGCGGCAACGTGGCCAGCGCCGGCGACGGGAGCGAGGACGGCGGCGCAGGCGGTGGCGTCGGCGGCGGCAGCGATCCGGCGGCCGCGCTGCAGCTGGAGAATAAGCGGCTCCAGTTCAAGATCGTCGAGCTCGAGCGCGACCTGGACGAGCGTGAGGACATGCTGCGCGAGCTCAAGCAGGAGATCGTGAAGGACCTGCGCGAGCTCAACGACAAGCACCGGCAGCGCGACGAGGAAATGCGCCAGCTGCGCGGCGAGCTGGCGTTTGCCCGCGAGAAGCTCGCCGAGCTCGGCGCGCCCATGCAAAAGAGCGAAAACGAAAGCGGAGAAGCCACGCCAAAGAGCGAAGCCGACATCATCCGTGAGCAGCAGCGACAGATCCTGGACCTCAAGGCCCAGCTGCAGGCCAAGGCCGAGGACGAGGCCGCTTCGATGCGGGACAAGGTGCGGCTGGCCATCGGCAAGCTCAAGCAGGAGCAGGAGGACGAGGTTCGCAGGCTCTCCCAGCAGCAGGCCAAGGGCGGCTCTGAGGACGACCTGCGAAAGGAGAACGAATCCCTCCGCGAAGAGGTCAAGCGGCTCCTCTCCAGGATGGACGCCCTCGTACGGCAGAGCCACACATGTACGCTTTTTCCCTCCTCCTTCCCTGGTTCTCTCTTTCGCGCTTAGAAGCCCGCGAGCTCTGCCGCTTTCGCTCTTCTCACCCTCCTTTTTTTTTTTGCATGTGCTCTTTTCAATTCACAGAAATTCGGTGTATTTTGATACACCTTTTTCAAAACATAT
>NAVB01000084.1:0-18127 GCA_002179805.1 Acanthamoeba lenticulata | reverse complement strand
GTGGATGTCGTATTGTTTTAATTTTTATTTATTTGTTTATTTGTTTATTTATTTATTGATGTTTTTTTCTTCTGTCAAAGGGTTGTGCCCTCCTTTCCTTTCTTTCCTTCTCTTGTTCTCGGCTCAGGCCACGCATATATTTCTATTACTATTATTTCTATTATCTTTCCTGTTTACTTGATTATTATCTATCTATATATCCTCCTGCTTATCCATACCTCATGCTTGTCCATCCAGCTCCCCCTGCGGCTCCCCCTGCCCCTGGTATGTGTAGCGCCGCGTCTCCATTCTATTCTTTTTCCATTTTTTGTCGTGTTGTTGTATATACCTTTCATATATAAACATATCCATCTTCTTTATCGATGTATATAGCCGCCCCGGCGCCTCCTCCTGCTCCTGGTATGTAGCGCTGCTGCTTGCTCGCTCGCCGCCTACGCATTCTTTATCCATATCTATATTTATATACTTGTCTCTATGTAGGCGCGCCGCCTCCGCCTCCCGCTCCCGGTACCGCTTCTTTCCTCTAAGCCGACCCGCTCTCTCTGCTCGGCACCAGGCGTTTTATATCTTTCTTTATTTATATCTTTTTATCTGTATACTCTTGCTCGCCATGCTACATATTCTCCATTCTTGTATATCTACATCAATATGTAGGCGCACCGCCTCCGC
This sequence comes from Acanthamoeba lenticulata, assembly GCA_002179805.1. NCBI lineage: Eukaryota > Discosea > Longamoebia > Acanthamoebidae > Acanthamoeba > Acanthamoeba lenticulata. The sequence goes on along the minus strand of NAVB01000084.1, from coordinate 17,458 downwards.
CCCCCGCTCCCGGTACCATTTTCTCCATCTCCGCGCTCTCTGCTGCCACATATTTATATTCTATATTTATCCTGCATATTCGTCTTCTCCATCTATATGTACATAGGCGCGCCGCCTCCGCCTCCCGCTCCCGGTACCGCTATCTATCCTATCGATAGGCTTGACCTTCAATTCGATTCTTCATATTGGCCATGACCATCCATTTCTCCTCTATTCACGCACTTTCTCCCCCCTTGCTCCCTATCTCTACGATCGTACGCGCTCTATCCATGCCGTATCTATATTGATATGTCTATATCTATAGGCGCTCCGCCTCCGCCTGGTACTGCTTCTAAGCTGCTTCTCTCTCTTTCCTCGCTCTCGCTTTCGCTTTCTCTTTCTCGCCCTCGTCCTCTTTTGTGCTATTTATGTTATTTTATTTTGTTGTTATTATTATTTATTTTATTGTTTTTTGGTGCACTTGTAAGTCGGTGTCACCCGCAACTTGCCTGCGAGCAAGTTTGCCGTGTACCATAACTCTCGAGATGGACCACCAGGGCGTCGTCTGTCTGTCGTCTGTCCACTCCTTCATCTCACCATCATCATCGTCGTGTCGTCACAGGCGCGCCCCCTCCGCCCGGTCCCCCTGGCGGCCCTCCGCCGCCGCCCGGCGCGCCCATGGCCCCTGGTGGCCCCGCCGGTACGCCGCCTCTGGCCCTCTGCCACACTTGCGCGCTGCGTCTCACGATACGCACAACAACACAGGCCGTCCGAAGAAGGTGCAGCCCAAGCTGAGCCGCCCGGACATCAAGATGAGGCAGTTCAACTGGGCCAAGCTGCCGGACCTCAAGACGATGGACACCGTGTGGGGTCCTGGTGGCGCGAACGACGAGAACGTCAAGCTCGAACTGTCCGAGATCGAGCAGCTCTTCTCGCTGGCCGAGGCCAAGAAGGTGGAGAAGGCCGAGACCGAGGAGCCCGCCAAGAAGCAGGCCGTCAGCGTGCTCGACCCCAAGCGCGCGCAGAACACCTGTACGTCCTTTTCGTCCTATTCTTTGTTGTTGTTGTTGTTGTTTTGAGGGCTCACGCGCCCGCGCCGCAACGGCCGTATCTGCGTGCAGCGATCATGTTGGCCCGCTTCAAGATGCCCTACGCTGACCTGCGCAAGGCCATCGAGGACCTCGACGAGTCGATCCTCACCGTGGACAACCTCATCTCGCTCAAGCAGTGCATCCCCACCCCCGACGAAATCGCCGCCCTCAACGACATTGAGGGTACGTGGCAAGGCCCATCTTTGCAGCTGTGCCCTTCCGCCTTGTTCACCTGCGGCTGATCTGTCGCCTTTTTTTGGGGCGGGCGTTCCAGACCACTCGACCCTGTCGGCGCCGGACAAGTACTTCCTGGAGGTGTCCAAGATTCAGAACATGGGACCGCGCCTTGAGTGCATGCTCACCAAGAACACGTTTGCCAAGAAGGCCGAGGCCGTCAACACTGTACGTTGTTGTTCTGGCCTGCGACCAAACATGGACGTGCGTACTCACAAGCCTTTGGTGTTCATTTTGTTTTTTTCTTTTCTTTTCTTTTCCTGCGAGAACAGAGCGTGTCGGTGATCTCGCAGGCCATCAACGAGATCAAGAACAGCAAGAAGTTTGTGCGCTTCCTCGAGGTGGTGCTCAAGATCGGTAACATGATCAACACCGGCTCTGCGCGAGGTGGCGCCTACGGTTTCAAGCTCGACACTCTCACCAAGGCACTTGCCTCCTCTTCTTGCTCCATCCAGACACCGACGGCATTGGGCTGACTTATCGCTTTCGTTTTCGTTCTTTTTGTAGTTGACCGACATGAGGTCGTCCAGCAAGGAGCTCCCCACGCTGCTGCACTACATCGCGGCCAAGGCCGAGAAGGAGTTCCCCGAGGTCAACGAGCTGAACAAGGACTTTGAGGCCCTGCCCCTCGCCTGCAAGGGTATGCCTACTCACCACCATTTGATCGTTCATGTTGTTGTTGATGATGCTCATGTTGATGTTCCGCGTACAGAGTCGCTGAGCCAGGTGGTGTCGGACTTGGCGGCGCTGAGCAAGTCGGTCGAGTTTGTCGGGAACCAGGTGAAGACGCCGCCGGCGACGCCCGACAAGTTCTTCAACGTGATGTCCGAGTTCTACAGCAAGGCGTCGCAGCAGGTGAGCATGCTGGACTCGAAGCTCAAGAAGACGCAGGAGGCCTTCACCAAGACGGCCGAGTACTTTGGCGAGCAGCCCAGCACGCCCGCCGAGCAGCTGTTCAACACCGTGTGGGCCGCCGTCCAGGCGCTCGAGCGCGCCAAGGGCGACATCGAGAAGCGGAAGCAGGCCGAGGCCAAGGCCAAGGAGGCCGAGGAGCGGCGGGCCAAGCTGCGCGACAAGGCCGCCACGGGCAAGCCCGCCCCGAGCGGCCCCGGCGGCGCCGACCGCAACGTGATGGACAACCTCATCGGCCAGATGCACACGGGCGACGCCTTTGCCGCCAAGCGAGCGGCCGCCAAGGCCCCGTTCGGCGGGCCCAAGCCCCCCGATGGCGGCCAGCAGATGGTGGCCAACGAGGCCATGGCCATCTTCGCCCGCATGAAGCAGAAGCGCGACGGCAACTGATGAGCTCTCTCTCTCTCTCTCTCTCTGCCTCTCGCGTGGATATTGTATCGATCGTGTCGTCGTCGGGCATCACCATCTTTGTTGACGGCGACGTCGCACTTGTGCGCCAGCGAGGAGGCGCGTGCTCGTGGCTCGTGAAGTCGACTTCATCCCTCCACACCCGCCCCTCCTCTCCTTCCCCCTTTTGAATTATATTTCCGTTTTTTCTTGTTCATCAACCCGTGCACTGGTGCTGGGACGATGATGGTGAGATTGTGGGGGGAGCACTCACCAGGAAACTAGTGCGCTAAAAGGCCTTGTCCGTGAGCCTTCAATGTTGGCTTATGAAGGAGAAGTAGTTTTGAGCGTTGGTTGGGAAGAATGCGTGAGCTTGCGTGTGTTGCGAAATGAAAAAGAATGAAGCGCGGAAAAAGAACGAAGCGACGGCGGGAAGGGAGCGCACAGCAACACAAGGTGTGTGGTAACCGCGGCGAGACAACAACAAACGGGGCGTCGATTAGATTGATTGATAGATAGAGGAAGGCGATAAGGAGAGGATAGAGATGTTCTTGAGGCGGAGCCGGTCGGGGCGGGCGCTCGACTCGTCAAAGGAACGAGATCGCATCGGGGCGGCTGAATCCAAGGCAAAAGAAAAACGCAGCAAAGATGACAACTCCACCCCACCCCAGCTCTCCTCATCTCTTCCCCCGCTGACCACTGGGCAGAAGAAGGCAGAGGCCAAATCGAGCGGTCCTACTCGAACTAAGAAAGAAAAGGAGAAGGAGAACAAGAAGTCCAAGGATGAGGACAAGGACAAGGACAAGGAGAAAGACAAGGGAAAGAGCCCCCGGCGCGTGCACATGAAACTGAGCTCGGGGCTGAGCGCGGGCGGCGCCAGCGCGGCCGGCATCAAGCGACCAGAGGACCTTTTCTACACGCTCGACGGACAATTTAAGGAGGGCCTCGACGACGACGAGAAGCGCAACGAGGAAAAGCTCCTCGAGATCGGTATCGAGGTACCTCATCTGCCCTTGTCTCCTGATTTATCATTTTTACAATTATTTAGTTTATTTCTGTTTTTTTTTAAAGAATAAAAAACTAAAACAAATTCATTGTTGTTGCCTGGTCTGCTGACATGTTTTGCTAGCAACTGAACCTGCGGCAGTTCAACTGCTTGCGCGAGTCAGTCTCGCTCCGCCTCTCACGTTTGGGCGCGCCGCGACGACGGCCCCTGAATGGTTCGTCCTCTTCTTCGTTCTCGTCTTCGTCAAATTCTAATTCTTCTTGATGAACCATGGAAGACATTCCGGTGCGGCGAAGCAATCGCGTAGGCACTGGTACTCGCGACGCCTCCATCGCTTTCGCTTTCGTTCTTTTTCTCACTTTCTTTCGTCTTCGTTCTTTGTATTGTGAAGATCCGGATCTGTTGATGCGCGCCGAGTCGGCGCCGGAGGGCACGGTGCGCGAACGATCACACTCGGTGGAAAGCATCTCGAGTAATGAAAGCGAAAGCGGGGGCCACATCAGCAGCAGCGGGAGCAGCTCCAACACTCATATCGAGCTCGAGCGCGGCGCCCTGGGCGGCGCCCTGGTCATGCCCCGGCTGAGCTCGCTCCCGGCGGCCCGCAACGCGGCCGCCAACAGGGATCGCAGCTGCGGCGGACTCACACCCCGAGCCAGCAGCAAGGAGAGCGTCTCGTCGTCGGCCGCCAGCAGTCCGCGCGGCGGCGGTGGCGGCGGCAACTCGCCGCTCGAGGCCGCGCGCCAGTTGGCGTCGGGGATGACCTTTTTGAGTCCGCGGCTGAGCATGATGATGGGCGTCGGCGGCGGGTCGGCCCAGGACGACGCCGGCCTGGCTCCGCCGCTGACCGAGCGCGGGCGCAAGCGGTCCAAGAAGGATCGCTGGGCCCAGGAGCGCGAGGACAGCTGGTCCACAACCAATCCCGACTCCACCGGCGACGAGTCCGCCATCCCCAGCGGCGGCCCTGGTGGCGGCGAGGAGGCCTCGCGCGAGGCCGAGCTGCTGCGGCTCATGGTCAAGGCCTGGGAGTACAAGATGATCTCGCTGGCGCTCAAGAACAAGGAGAAGTCGCTCGACCTCACGTACGTCCTCGCGCTCCCCTGCGCGCACACGCAGGCCGCCGCGGCCACACGGTGGACTGACGCTCGCTCGCTCTCGGCAGGGGGATGTACCTGGACACGGTGCCGCCGACGCTGTGCGCGGCGCCGACGAAGCACCTGCGGGTGCTGAACATCAGCAACAACAGGCTGGTGGAGATCCCGCGGGCGATCGAGCAGCTGCAGTCGCTGCGTGAGCTTAATCTGTCGGCCAACTTCATCGCGTCGCTGCCCGACGAGCTGTTCCAGCTGACGCAGCTGTCCGTGCTGGACCTGTCGTCCAACCGGCTGCTCACGGTCCCGGCCCAGGTCTCGCGGCTGGTGGCGCTCGAGGACCTGCTCCTCTCGTGCAACGAGCTCGTCGAGCTGCCCGCCGAGCTCTGCGCGCTGCCGTCGCTCATGGGCCTCAGCCTCCACCACAACGCGCTCGACCACCGGTCGTTCCCGTCCGAGCTGGGCCTCCTGTCCAACCTGCTCGCGCTCGACCTCTCCTACAACCAGTTTGGCGAGATCCCGCCCCAGATCTGCGCCCTCTCGTCCCTCCAGGAGCTCGTCTTCTCGCACAACAAGCTCACCTACGTCCGCGAGGAGAAGCTGCCCCTCTCCAAGCTCTCCAGCCTCCTCCTCCTCGACCTCTCCCACAACCAGCTCACCAAGTTTGGCCCCGTCGCCTCCATGTACGTGTTCTCCCTCGAGTCCCTGCCCAGCATTCCTCGCATGCCTACGCTCACGCCATGACCCTGGAATGTGTGTGGAATTCACAGCCAAATCTGTTCGCTGCGCGAGCTGGTGGTGCTGTCGCTCAACAACAACAAGCTCACGCTGCTGCCGCCCGGCCTGTGGCGACTGAAGAACCTGCGGTCGCTCAACGTGGCGGGCAACCCGGATCTGCTGGCCCGCATTCCTGATGATATCTTGAAGGCCGGAACCAAGGAGATCCTCAAGTTCCTCCACCAGACCGAGAGCAGTACGCACGGCGGCCTCCTCTCTGAAATGTTTACATTCATTCCACGCATTCCTGACACGTGACTGTCGTGGATGCCATCCATGCAGCCAAGAAAGCGGCCGTTGAGGCGCAGAAGAAGCAGCAACTCGAGGTGTCGCGCGACATCGGCCAGTTCTTGGCCCAGCAGCCGGCGCCGCACGAGAAGAAGACGGCCGGCGCCAAGTGGCGCGAGCGCATCATGCAGCTGCGCAAGAACGACGGCAAAGTCGACAAAGCCAAGCTCCGCTCCGGCTCCATGCCCAACATCCGCAAAGGTCTTCCCTCCTCTTCGCGTCGTTTTCGTTCTTTTCTTTGTTTTCTTTTATTCTTAAAATGGTCGTTTTTCGTTCTTTCAGGCGGCGACAAGGACGAGCTCGACCCGCGCGCGACAGACTCGGGCAGCAACTTGGCGGTGTTCGACGCCATCAGCCTGTCCTACTCCACGAAGAAGCTCTCCATCCACCAGAGCTCGGGCATGTACAGCAACATCTCGCTGTCCTCGTCCTCCAACAACTCGCTCTCCTCGACCGTCTCTCGCGCCCTTCTCGAACTCACCTCCCTCGAGATGACCGCCGCCGTACGTCTTCACCCTCATCGTCCTCTTCATCATCATCATCATTATCATTGTCGTCCTCTTCATCATCTGACTGATGTGCGTGCGGTCCAGTTTGACGTGAACGCGATGGTCCTGCCCTGCGCCGACTGGTACATCGAAGCCGGTACGCCGATGATTGATGCCGCCGCCAAGGGCTGTGGCCTACAGGACCTTTATTTTTATTTTTATTTATTGATTTATTGATTTATTTTAATTTTGGGGGAGATGCAGAGGGGATCGAGGAGGGCCGGGACGGGATCGACGACTACTGCGTGGACCTGACCGAGGTGCCCGGCGTGCCGCTCGAGTCGCCCCGAAGCTTCTTTCCGCCCTCCCGGCGCCGCAGCGTCAGGTTCAACTCCTGCGCCTCCCTGTGCCGCCGTGTGGCGATTAATTGTGATGAAGCAGCGCAGCTCATGTGCCCCCGTCATCTTCTTCATCTCACCACGATCGTCATGATGTGGGTTCGTGGCCGTGTGCAGCCCGCGAGTGCCGCCGTCGATCGCGACGGGCGGCGAGACGCCGCTCGGCTCCGGCGAGTCCAACACAGAAGAAGAGGTGCGTCTAACCCTACTTACTTACTTTCTATTTTGTTAATTTAAAAATCAAATCAGTTATTCATTTATGAACCAATTTGATGGATGGCAGGAGCCGCTGTACGTGCTGGAGCGCGAGTCCAACTACACGCCGCTCTACAAGAAGCACTTCTATAAGAAAGGTGCGTACCTCCGTCTTTTTAAATACTTTTTTCTCAAAAAAGTAAAACGATCAACTTCGATTTTTTAAATATTTAATCTGGGAAATTCCACTTCCAGCCCACGTCAACTTTATCGGAGCCGACCCGACCCTCGGGCCCATCGGTACGCCGCTTACCGCCGGCCTCCTCCTGGGGATTGGCCGATCAACGTTGGCTAATCCCGACGATATCGTCTTTCTTTTGTGTCGACGCAGTGGTGTCGATCTCAAAGGAGAAGGACAGCCTGTCGCACGCCCATTGGTTCCTCATCCGCAGCCAATACGTGCGCGCCTCTCCCTTCCCTGTGATGGTGATGGTGCTGATGATGCTGATGATGGTGATGATGGCGTGACGTGCTGCCGCTGTCCACGCAGGGCTCGCTGCTGGGGGCCATCGGGGACCCGTCCGGGCGGGTGTCGCGGATCGCCCACTACCCGACGACGAGCGGCCTCCTGCAGGGCGTCAAGAAGACCACCCACCCGCACCTCCAGCACGCCGAGCTCCACCACCTCAAGGCACCGCCTCGCCCTCCACCTTCTTGCCCTTGCGTCCTGCTCCCCGTCCTCGTCCTGGCCTTTGCTGACGTCATCCTCGTGTTCGTCGTCGTCGTCTTCGTTCTTCTGCTCCGACTCGAGCAGAGCGCCAAGGCGCCGACGCAGCTGAAGCACCTGGAGCAGGAGATGATGGTCTGCGCCCACAAGTTTGGAGTCATCTACTGCAAGGACGGCCAGATCTCCGAGGACGAGATGCTCAACAACGGTTCGCGCAGGCCTGCGTGCATGCTTTGAATTCTTTGCTCGAGGGCTCACCTTGCCGGTGTGGGTTTTGGCGTTGGGCAGTGGAGGGCAGTCCGGCGTTCGAGGAATTCCTCGAGTGCTTGGGCGACAAGGTCCGGCTCAAGGGCTGGACCGGCTACCGCGGCGGCCTTGACACCGAAAGTGCGCCAAACGCCCTCCCCCTCAACCGACTTATGCTCACGCTCCTGTGTGTGTGTGTGTGTCGTCACGCCTCGTCACGTGCTGCGAGCAGACGACCGGATGGGCAAGTACTCGGTCTACCGCTCGTGGCGGGGCCTCGAGATCATGTACCTCGTCCCCCCCCCAAAGCCTCTCGGGAGCTGGCTCGTGGGTCGTGAGATGTGTGTTGACCGCCACCATCACACGCGAATCCCATTGGGGGGGGGTGCAGGTTCCACGTCTCGACGCTGCTGCCGTATCGGTCGAAGGACAAGCAGCAAGTCCAGCGCAAGCAGGTGCGCCTCCTTCTCCCCCATCAGGGTTCGGATCCGAAGCGGCTCAACCGACTGACACCGCCTTGTGTGCGTGCGAGCAGCACATCGGCAACGACGTGGTGGTGATCATCTTCGTGGACGGGAAGACGCCCTTCTCGCCCATCTCCTTCACCTCCCAGTTCAACAGTTCGTCTCCTCCTCTTCCTCCTCCTCGTCATCATCGTCCATCTGCACTTGCCCGATTTAAAAGTTATATTCTTTTCTTTTCTTTTCTTTTGTATTTCTGACCATCGGCACCATCCCCGTCCATCACGCACAAACACACACGCACACATGCACACGCACGTGCAGAGGTGTTCGTGGTGGTGCAAAAGGACGACTCGTCGGCCGACGGCGTCACGCGCTACCGCATGGCCGTCACCGCCTCGCAGCCCGTACACACATCCGCCTCTCCCCCCTCGTCGTCTTCGTCTTTGCTGTGCGGCCTGACACGTTGTTGCCTCTCGTGCAGGTGCCGCTCTTCGGGCCGCGGCTGCCGTCGGACACGCCCGTGTTCGAGAAGGGCCGCGACTTTACCGATTTCCTCTTCACCAAAAGTGCGTTCACGTTCTTCGCCTTTTCCCCATTTTGGAACCGCTCGACTCAGGTTTTGGTGGCGGTCGTTCGTGCGGCGCAGTCGTGAACGCCGAGCGCGCGGCGTACCAGACGTATCCGCTGTCGGAGCGCATCATCCGCACGCGTTGCTCTCTCCTCACCTCCCTCATCCAGGAGTCCCTCCCTCCCGTACATCCCTCCCCTCCCCTCTTCGCTTTCTCTTTCGGTTTCGTTCTTTACTCACACTTCGTTCTTTCCACCGTTTTCGCTTTCGCTTTCGCTTTCGTTTTCTGGATCACCAGAAATGGGTACGCAACATCTCATTCTGCTGTTTCGGCTTTTGTGTTTGTTGATGTTGTAAACTCACCGTTGCCGTCATCATTGTTCTTGTCATGTGGGGGGGGGGGCGTCAGAAGTCGGTCGCCTTGCTGGCGCGACGGCAGCGGGAGCTGAAGAACAGGTCGGCGTCGAACCCCGACATCCCGGTCCTCCTGACCAAGGAGCGCAGCGGGAGCGTCGCCAACCCGAAGGAGCGCTGCGAGAGCTTCGACAGCGCTCACAACAACTACAACCAGCACCTGAACCACTTCCCCGTCTCGTCGTCGTCCTCGTCGTCGTCGGTCTCGCCGGGCGCGTCGCCCTCGGCCTCGCCGTCGCCCTCCTACGCGGCCTACAGCTCTGCGGGCGGGCAGGCGACCGTCACGCCGCGCTTGATCCGGCGGCGGAGCAGCAGCGCCGAGCCGCCGCACGGCAAGCAGGCCGTGACGAAGACGCGCAGCTCGAGCACGGACAACACCAGCGGAAAGACCCCGCGCGGCGCCGGGCCCGGGCGCAAGGGCAGCGTCGACGCCGCCGTGAGCTCGCTCTCGGCGCTGGTCACCACGTCGGCCTCCGGCGGGTCGTCGTCTTCGCTGTCGGCCATCCCCGAAGAGGCCGCCAGCGTCAGCACCCCGCGCGGCGGCGAAGAGCAGCCGCACGAGGGCGGCGGCAGGAGCGGGAGCCGGAAGGGCAAGAAGGAGAAGAAGAGCAGCAGCAAGAAGGACAAGGGCGAGAAGGAGAGCAGCAAAAAGGCCGAGAAGGAGAACAAGAAGGAGGAGAAAAAGGAGCGCAAACGAAACAAGCGGATCAGCAGCCTGACCATCGAGGGCCATTCCCCTCGCACCCGGGATCCCGCCACCGGCCGCAGCGGCAGCGACGCATGATCCTCTCAAAAAATTGTATTATTCGAAAAAAAACTTGTTCCTCTTTAATTTATTTATTTATTTATTTATTTTGGAATGGAGAGGATCATTGTCACCATCATCAGGCGTTGTCTGGCCGCTTCTTCTTGGCCTGGTGCGTCTCGGTCTCCTGGCCTTTGCCTTCTCCGCCTTCGGCAGCCGGCGTCTCCGTCGACGCCTCCGGCGCGGCTCTGCTGCGCGCGCCACCGCTGCTGGTGAGTGGGGGGGGCGACATCATCAAGACTTGCGGCTTGATTCGCGCAAGGAAGGAGGCTCGGAGGCCACGCACCTCTTGACGTTGATCTGACGCCGCGTGCCCGGACCCCAGTTGGGCGGATTGAGCACGAACCGCGGCTTCTTCGAGTTCTTGACTGGCTGCTCATTTAAACAAGAATAAAATAAAATAAAATGAGAAAATACAGAAAAACAAAATGAATAAACATCAGCTGTTCACCTTGGTGTCTTCTCGCTCGGTGAAGTCGGCGACAAAGGCGGGCTCCTTGGCCAGGATGGCCGCCGCGATCGAGTCAGGCGCGGGCCTTCGCACGGGATGGAGCTTGTTCCAGCCCCGCAGGATGTCCCACAGGAACGACGCCGGCGCGTCCGTCTTGATCGCCGTCGCCAGCGCGTGCGCCGGCGACACCTTGTAGCCCTGCCCGGCGTTCAGGATCGCCGACCTGCGCACGCAAGACCGGGCCGGTGAGTCAACATAAATAAATAAATCAATCAACAAAATTAAGTAATTTAATGATTAAAATAATGGTTAAAAAGTGGTGCCCAGGCAGTACTTGAAGACGCTCATGGAAGGCTGCGAGGCGTGGATGACCTTGCACAGCGCCGGCAGGTCGTAGAACAGCGGCTGGTCCGGCAGCTCCTACAAAAAGTGCAATATTGGCGTGAGTAAAATAGATGAATAAATTCAAAAAAAAAAAGTGACGACGCACCTCAGAGAGGACGGAGAGGTAGCCGTTGACCTTCTTGTAGGTGCGGAAGAGGCTCGTGTTCTGCTCGAGCGTCTCCTGCGCCCGTCGCACGAACTCGGCGTCGTGCAGCGACCGGTTCCAGATCGGGCCCACCATCTATTATTGAATATTAAAATGAACAAGAAGTGAATAAATAAAGGATATATTAATATATAATTAATAATATATTAATATTAATATATTATTAATAAAGAAATAAAGAAAGTACCTTGAAGGGCCGGCCGCAGTCGTCGCAGGTGCGGTTGACGGGCGGGCCAGTGGCGGCCATGAAGCGCTGCGAGACGTCCTTGCCCTCGCTCCGGCCCAGCGGCATAAAGTGGAGGCCGCTGCATCCCGTGCACTGGAACACGTGCGACAGCTTCCTGCTCGCGCGCGACAGCCATCGGCCACACCCGTAAATAAAATCAGAATAAAAATGAATACAATAAATAAAATAAGATAAAAATATTTAAAAAATGAACGTAAGAGGAATGGCATGCGTACAGCATGCTGCGCTTGGCCTCCTCGGGCCGGGTGAAGACGCGGACGAACATGCGGACGTAAAAGTCCATGCTGAGGGAGATCAGCGGCACGATGTGGCGCTGGTACCGCGCGGCCGACCGCTCGAGCGACGCCAACACGATGCGCACAGCGTGCTCGTGCGTGGGCTTGCCTGTTTTGTTTTTATTAACATAGAATAATTAAAATAAAATAAAAAATAAAATAAAAAAAAAAATAAAATCATCTCTTGCGAACGCAGACGCACCCTTCAAGGGGAGCGCGCCATACTTGTAGGAGCAGACCTCGGGGTAGTTGCCGCAGAGGACCTGCATGTCGGTGCAGGTCACGCACAACAGGCCGCCGTCGTTGATGGACTGGACGGCGGCGTCAAAGAACTCGGCGCCCGAGCCGTAGGGGTCGAGATCGATGACGTCGTAGGCCCGCGGGTTCTGGTACATGACCGCCCTTGAAGAAAAAGAAGGAGGCCGAGGTGAACATGAGTCAAAAGAGGAGGAGGCCTGCTCGCGATTGGCAGGTACCTGGCGTCGCCCTGGTTGGGGATGACCTGCGAATCGCTAATGCCGTTGAAATCGACATTGCGTCGAATGTTGCGCACTGCTGGGGTCTCAATGTCGTTGGCTACGATGGTCCTGATGCCTGGCACCTCCTTCCAGTATCGAATCGATCGCAAACCTGTCCGGCCCGCAAAATGAGCGTTTGTTGACAACGCTGTGGCTGAACGGAGAAGTACCCGTGGCAGACAAAGCCTCCAACACACTGATGCCGTTGAACTTCTCCCCACGTTCTTCGCGGACTGCAGTTGCGGAACGGTTGAGCTCGATGCGATTAAATCGATGAGCGATGAGCAAAGGGGCGTACTCTGATCGGAGAAGAGGCGCAGAACCAACACAGAGAGATCACGATTGACCTCTTGAGCGGGGTTGTAGAAGACCTCGTTTTTGTTCTCAAAGATTACCCTCGCAGCCCCCTCTGTGATGGCTTCAAAGCTCTCAGGTGTAGGATGAGCCTCCAGCCATGCAGCTCTTTCGTCAGCTTCCATCACCCGAGAAAGCGGCGCAGATGAAGCCTCCATGGTGGTGAATGCGGGAGTGTGGATGAAACGTGCGGCAGAGGAGAAGTGAAAATGAATTGGAAATCGGCGGTGGGGGCGATTTCGAGCGGGATGAAGGCGGGCAATGGGCCAAGGAGCGAAAGCAGCGCAGCTGTGCCGAACAGAAGCAAAGAGATGTGGTACAGATGCTGTCGCGAGTGCGCACCCACGCCGCATAAATAGAAGGCTACTGAGATAAATCTTTTTTATTCTTTACAGTGGCCTAAGCCAAGGCGGGGGAGGCTGGCGCGAGGGACTTCAACTCGGCCGACATGTCGTCCCGTCGCTGACGCGCTGCGGCGTGCAGATACTGGGCCGACACGGCGCCCGTCTGCGCCACCAGCTTCGCGAACGGGCCGGCGTCGTCCTGCAAAAGCTCCCACACGGGGCCGTACTGTACAACTTGCCCCTCGTCCATCACCTGCATACCACCATCAGCGTCGAGTTTTTCGTTACAGCGCAGTTCAAGATGAAGAAAAAAAGAGGTCAGTCGTACGATGATGCGGTCCATTTCGATCACGGTGTGGAGACGGTGGGCGATGACCACCACGGTTCGGCCTGCAAACTCGCGGCGGAGGGTGTCCTGGATGGCGTTGTCGGTCCGGTTGTCGACGCTCGCCGTGGCCTCGTCCAGGATAAGCACGCGCGCGTCGCGCAGTAGCGCCCGCGCCATGCAGACCAGCTGGCGCTGGCCGACGGACAGGTTGTGCCCGTTGGCCGCCATGGGAGTCTCCAGGCCGAGCGGCAGGCCGGCGACAAACTCGCGCAGGTGGACCTTGTCGAGCACGCGCCACAGGTCCGCGTCGGCGTAGAGGCCGAACGGGTCCACGTTGGACCGCAGCGTGCCGGAGAACAGGACCGGGTCCTGCGGGATGATGGCCAGCGCCGACCGTACCTCGTGGAGGCCCAGCGTGGCGATGTTGCGCCCGTCGATCACGATGGCGCCGTCGTTGAGCTCCACGAGCCGGAACAGCGCGTTGATCAGTGATGACTTGCCGGCGCCTGTGCGCCCCACGACGCCCACCTTGTGGTGTGGCTCGATCTGCAGGTTGACGCCCTTGAGCACGGGCGGCAGTTCGGGCCGATACTGCATCCACACGTTCTGGAACTCGATCCGCCCCTCCGCTGGCCACTTGGCCTCGGCCTCATCGGCCACACCGTCATCGTCGTCGTCGCCGTCATACACCACGAGGCCCCGGCCCTCTTCGATATCCGAGGACTTGACCTTGGACGGAAGCGCGGCAGCGGTGTCTACGATGCAGCGGTGCTTGGGGTCCCAGCGCTGTCCCTTGGCCAGGACGAGCGGGGCCTCGGACGGGGTAGCCGTGTAGTGCAGCAGCCGCTCCACACGGTTCATGTTCGCTTCCAGCATGGTGCCTGCGCGGACGAACCATCTCAAATCTGCACCGATAAATATAAATTTTAGTAAATTAAGTACCTATTATTAATAATAACTTCAAGTTTTATTTTAAAAAAAGAAAAGATAAAAGAATAAAGCGAAAGCGAAACAAAAATGAAGCGTACCTCCATTGACGTTGTTGGCCAGGGCGAGGATCAGGCCGATGAAGCCCACGCTGAGGGATCCCTTGGTGGCCACGCACAAGCCGGCGATGGTGAGAATGATCACCATCCCGACGGCCTCCACGCGGGCGCCCAGCCAGCGGTTGGCGGTGAAGAGGCAGAAGTAGGCGCGCAGGTTGTTCGTCAACAGCCGCTCGTTCTCGCGCTTGAGGAACCGCTGGAACCCGAAGGCCCGGATCGTGTCCAGGCCCTCGAGCGTCTCCGTGAACTGCGCGTAGATCGGCGAGCTCGTCATCGACTCGAGCCGGCCCAGCTCTGCACCCAACATTCATCAGTAAATCGCACACAACGACGACGACAATCTATCATTGAAGAGAAGGGCCAGGCGGACGGGCTTGCACACGCACCGCGCGAGGTCTTGCGGTAGTACTGCTGGATCCACCAGTAGACGGCGATCACGGGCACGATGGGGAGGAGGAACCACGGCAGCACGCTGCAGATCAGGAGTAGCGTGCCCAGCGAGGCAAAGAGGCACAGGAAGAAGTCCGACACCATGTCCGGGATCTCCTGGTCCACCACGCCCTGGTCCTTGGCGAACCGCGTGATGATACGCCCTGACAAAACGAATAATAAATCAATGGACATTTAAAAATAATAATAAATAATAATAATACGAAGAAAAGGAAAATAGAATGAAGTGCATACCAGTCGGCGTGGTGAAGAAGAAAGTCATGGGCGCGCGCAGGATGGCGGCCAGGAGGCGGTCGTGGAGCTGGAGCGCGCAGTCGAGCGTGCCCTTGGCCCACAGGAACTGCCGGCTGAAGGCCAGGACGCTGCTCACCGTCGCCGCCTGCACGGACATCACCAACAATGTGAGTCAAACGCTACATGCCTGGAGGTGTGCTGCGACGCAGGAAGAAACATCGTCGTACGGCGAGGTAGACGGAGAGGTGGAGCGCCGTGTCGGCGTGGACGTTGTTCGACCAGAGGGCGAGCCACATGCGCGAGAAGGCCTCGGTGCCTTCAAAGGCCAGCGAAATGACCAGCATGAGCCCGAGGAAGCCCGCCCCGCCGGTGCCCATGAGGTATTGGCCATACACGGGCCATTCGACGGCCCCCGTGCGCCGTTCCTCGTCCACCACCAGCCGTCCGCGGGCGCGCCGCGCCTCGTCGCTCTCAGCGGCTTCAACCTTGTCGTTCTCGGATACATTTTTGTTGTTGTTGTTATGACTGTTGTCTCGAAGCTTGTTTTGCTGGTGCTGGTCCTCGTTGGGCTTCTCGCCGTCTGCGTTGGCATCGTTGTTGGCGTCCTGCTTGAGGAGGCCCACAAAGTCGACGCCCTGGGCAACGAGCTCGGCGTAGGTGCCGGTCGCTTGCACGGTGCCCTCGTGCATGATCACGATGCGGTCGACCTGCGGCAGATACTGGACCTGGTGCGTGGCGAACACGCGCGTCATTCCCGCCAGCTTGCCCGCCAGGCACTCGTTGAAACTGTGTTTGTGTCGTCAGAACACATAAGGGCGAAAGGCTCGCGCGGCGGATGCGCGTACATGTGCTGGCCGACATGCGCGTCGACCGCGGAGAGGACGTCGTCAAAGAGCAACATGGACTCGTCGCCGCGCGCACGAGCCAGGCAAGCGACGTAGACCGCGCGGGCCAGCGAAATCCGCTGCTTCTGGCCGCCGCTCAGGTTGACCCCCTTCTCGCCGATCTCGGTCATGTCGCCCGCTATTGTTGTGTTATGTTTGTTGTGGTCAGCGTCATGAACATCACGATGGCCAACGCAGTGCAGCGCCAGAGCCGGGAAAGATCGAGTACCAGGCAGGATGCGGAGATCGTCGGTGAGGGCGCACACGTGGATCACGTCGCGGTAGAGCACCGGATCAAAGGCCTGCTCGAAGACGATGTTGGCCTGGACCGTGGCGTTGCGGATCCAGGCTCTGCCCATCATCAACACCAACATCATGTCAGTCTCCGGGGAGCTGCTGGCGTTTGTGGGAGGAACGCACCGTTGGCTGACGTAGCTGATGGTCGAGGAGCGGAGTACGAGCTCGCCAGCGATGTGCTTCATCTCGCCCAGCATGCCGTTGAGCAGCGACGTCTTGCCGCTGCCCACGCGCCCGATGACTGCCACCAGCTCTCCGTGCCGCACCGCGACGTTGATGTCCTTCAGCCGGAACCGCACCTTCTTCTCCTTGTCGCCCTGCTCAAGCTCATTCTCTACATTCTCTGTCTGCCCTTTCTCGAGGTCTTGCAAGAGAATGGCGCCTTCATGGTCGAAAGCGGCGTCTTTGTCATCATCAGAGTCGTCGCCTTTTTCATCGGCCTTCACGGCCTGCTCGCTCGGCGCGAGGCCGTCGTCATGGAAGCCCTCGCCGTTCTCCTGGTCCTCCTCGACAGTCGTCTCCCACGCGAAACAGCTATTGGTGATGCGGAGCACGTAGTCATCGTCCTGCTCTCCCGTCGCGGGCTGAGCGGCATCGCCAAGATGAGAGCTGTCGATGTCGTTTCTGTCGACCTCGGCTTGGGTGGCGCTCGCGTCAGACGTCGGCAGAGCGACAAACGACGACCCAACGTCGTCCATGGATGAAGATAAAGACGAGGAGGTGGCCGGCTTGTCGAGCTCGGGCCGTCGCAGAAAGTCGTTGAGGCGCACAAGCGAGATCTTGGCCTCTGACCAGCGCGAGATCATGTTCGGCAGCTGTTCCCACCCAATCCCAGCCCACTTGAGGATTCACTTCATGGCGCAGTTGGGTGGAGGTGGAGGACTCGAACCTGAAGGATGATCCCCGAGAGCGACGCAAAGATGGAGAGCGACGGGAAGATGAGGTGGGCCGACAGCTCATTGCCCAGCAGCACGTACACGCTGAACGTGCCCACCGAGATGAACGTCGACATTGACAACCTGCAAAAAAAAAAGTGTCAGGCCAAGGACGGCGCACTTATGAGGCCAAGACGGATCGGACGACGCACATGAGGAACATCATGGAGGCGTAGAGGTAGGAAAACCTCTTGAGTTGGTGGACCTCGCTCGTGCGCACTTGGTTGATCTGCTTTTTCACTTGGTCTTCCCAGCAGAACAGCTTCACGATCAAGATGCCCTGTTGTGTGTTGTGTGTTCGTTTCGTTTCGTTTGGTCGCGTCGCAGCAGACGCACGGATGTGCGAGAGAGGCCACGTACATGAAGGATCTCAGTAATCTTCTTGACACGCTCGTCTTTGAGCTCCATGATCTTGTTCTGTGCCGCCAGGAAACCTCTGTCGACCGCCATCATCGTCATCATGGTGAGAAGAAGCAAA
>NAVB01000083.1:0-39108 GCA_002179805.1 Acanthamoeba lenticulata | reverse complement strand
AACAAAAAAAAAAAAATAGCAACGGTGACGGGCTGTGCGGCTGGTTCGCCGGGTGCGTGCTCTCCTACATCGTGGCCGACAGCCCCACCTGCAAGAAGGTGCAGCCTCTCCCCCCCCCGCAACAAGGACAAGGAGGAGGAGGAGGAGGATAAGGTGTTCACGATGATGATGGCGATGCAGTTGATGCTGGACATTCCGCTGGAGATCCCGCGCTCCGACCAGCCGATCGTGTCGCTCCTGGCCAAGATCGGGCACGCCGTGATGGACGTCTACACGGCCACCCCCAAGCGCGAGAGCGACACCATCGTCCTCATCGCCCTCCTCCGGTCCGCCCATTCTCCATCCTCCCCTCTCCCCTTTCCTTCCTTTCCTCAACCCCCCCCCCCACAGCTTTGTGGACCTCCTCTTCTCTCTCTTCTCTCTCTTCTCTCTTCTCTCTTTTCTCTTTTCTCTTCTCTCTTCTCTTGTCCTCATCACCGTCATGTTGTTGTTGTTTTGTTGTTGGTCGGGCGTCTCCAGGCTGCTGTGCATGTGGGTGCACGACCACTCGCCGGCGGTGAAGGCCTTCTTCCAGAACCCCAAGCACCTGCCCTTCGTGCGCTCCCTACCCCCCCCCCACAGCGGCAGATGAAGCGGTCGGCTCACACGGTGTCTTCTTCTTCTTCTTCTTCTGGAATTTTTGGGGCAATGCACCAGCTGGTGGAGCTGGTCATGCGCGAGAACGCGAACCCGCACGTGCAGGGCCTGGGCGCTCTCCTCATTGGCCTCTGCTTCCAGGTAGACGACTACGATGAGGGCCAGGGTGCCTCCGCTGCCATCAACACGTACGTTTTTATTATTATCATTTAGTTATTTAGTTATTTATTCCTTTTTTCATTTTACTTGAATCAAAGATTTAAATATTCATTTTCGATCGGCAGGTCGTCGCTGCACCTGATCATCACGCGGGACATCGGGACGGCCAAGTTCATGAGCCGCCTCGACAACTTCCGCAAGCTGGAGGCCTTCCTCTTTGCCGAGCAGGACAAGCTCGTGCTTGTGTCCGAGGAGGAGAACGATATCAGCAACCGCGAGCGGCTGCTCGACAAGATCCTCTACGACTATGACTTTACCCTCTTCTTCAAGGACGCCTACGGTTCGCCTTTCTTTTCTTTTTCTTTTTCTTCTTGTATTTTATAAATTTAACGGCGATGCTGACGGGGCATGACCGGGCAGACCGGATACTGCGGAAGATCAGGAGCCCGCACGCAGCGCCATCGAAGGCGCCCGGCTCGGGTCGCAAGGGAACGGGCGCCGACGGCGCGACCAGCGGCGGGAGCGGCGGCGGGAGCAGCAACGGGCGGGTCGTCGAGAAGCAGCACGAGGCCGTGCTGCAGTCCTACAAGGACCTCATCCGCAACCAGGACCAGGAGATGGCCATCCTCAAGAAGCAGATCCTCGAGCTTCAGCACTACGCCCGCCTCCAGCATCAGCCGCAACAGCCTGGCTCTGGCCCGTCGGGCCCGCCCCTGAGCACCGGCGCCCCGACCGCCGCTGCCCTCACGCCCCCGCCTTCGCCGACCATGAGCGTCGACGCCCAGACGCGCATCGCCGAGCTCGAGGGCCTCCTTAAGGCCAAGGTCCCCTCCTCCTCCTCCTCCTCCTCCTGCCTCCCCGTGCTGACGTGGCGCGACGTGGCATGACGTGGGCGTCTCCCTTTCGTGTGTGTGTGTGTGTGTGGTGTAGACGGGGGAGGTCGACAGCCTGACGCAACTGGTCAACGCGCAGCGACAAGATTTGTTGGCCGCTCAGGCCGCCGCGCAGGAGCTCGACAGCCTGGCCCAGGGCTACAACCAGCTCGAGGACGTCCTGCGCCAGCGCGACGCCGAGATCGATTTCCTGCGGCAGCAGATGGCCCACGGCGGGCCCGCCACCGCCCCCGGTGGGACGGCGGCAGAGGAGGAGCAGAGGCGGCAGCAGCAGGCGTGGGCCAACGCGCTGGCGCAGCGCAATCACGAGCTCGAGCAGCAGCTGGACGGCCTGCAGCAGCAGCACCACTACCAGCAGCAGCACCTGCAAGCGCAGCAGATCCAGATCCAGCAGCTCCAGCAGCAGCTCCAACAGCAGCAGCAGCAGCAGCAGGCCCCCGCGCCGGGCGGAGGGGCCGATGCATCGGCGGCGCGGGCGCAGCTGGAGGCGCTGGTGGCGCAGCTCCAGAACGATCTGCGCGAGGAGAAGGCCCGGTACGAGAGCCTCGAGGAGGAGCAGGAAGAGCTGCTCATCGCGCTGGCCAAGATCGAGATCGAGAACAACAACTACAAGGAGCGCCTCGCCCAGCTCGAGCAGAAGCACTAGGTGAAGGAAGCCACAAGAAAAGGGGAAAGCAAAAAGCAACTTGGCGGCCATGGACACAAAGAGAATAAAATAAGATTTCTATTTACATTATTTACGAGCAGAAAGTAGTGGAGGAAGAGGAGCCTGATCAGAAGAGGGTGCACTTGGAGTCCTTGTTCTTCTTGTTCTTCTTCTTCTTGGAGTCTTTGTCGCCGTGCTTCTCGTGGAAGATGCGACGTGTGAGCTCTTCGAACACGTCCTTCACGAGCAGATTCTGCTTGGCCGAGGTCTCGAAGAAGCTCACTGAGCTGCCCCACCTGCTCACCATCTTCTCAGCCTCGTCTCGGCTCACTTGGCGCATGGACTCCATGTCGCACTTGTTGCCCACTACCACCATGGGCACCTCGTCACGGTCCTTCACCTGCAAGATCTGCTGTCGCAGGTCTGGCAGGTCGTTGAACGTTGCGCGGGCTATGATGCTGTACACGAGGATGAACCCATCGCCGTTTTTCATGTACAGGTCACGCATACTGCCATTCACAACAACACTTTCGTTAGCGCCACACTCAGTCTTGGGCTGGCTCGAGGAAATGCAACGTACGCAGTGAACTGTTCAGTTCCGGCCGTGTCGAGTATCTCGAGCATGACCTGCTTGCCGTCGATCTCGGTCTGTCGTCGGTAGCTGTCCTCGATGGTGGGGTCGTACTCGGTCACGAAGCTGTCTTGCACGTAGCGTATCGTGATACACGACTTGCCCACTCCTCCGGAACCAAGCAGAACCAAACGTAACGTTTCCATGATGTTTGTCTTCTGGTCGCCGTCAAGTGGAGTTCGATGGGAATACCAGTGTAAAACGGTTCGTTTTACCGCCTGCGGCAAGGCGGCAACGAAACGCTTTTGCCGAACAAGGATCTACTTTTTCGCCTAACAGAGCTTCGCAAGCATACTTCGGATGCTTAGAAAAAAGGTTTGTCTTAAAAAAAAAAAGAAACAGTCTTGTCTTCTGCCAAAGAGCTTTATATCTTCGAAAACGTTAGCGGATTGTTGGAAATGGGGGCTTTAGAACAGGAGGCTCATCCAGCTCTGGAGGGAGGCCGCGGAGCTGCAGAACAAGTTGTTGCCGAAGGCAACACGAACCGAGGCTCCAGTGTTGCCCAAGAGGGAGCACACGCCGTTATTGAGAACGGTGCTGACGGTCGTGCAGGCAGAGTCGCTGAACAAGGTCACCTGCTGGCTGGTGCAGTTGGAGCGGCCGTAGTAGGTGACACCGGCGTCGCTGAAGAAGGTGGAGCAGCCGGTTTCGTCCGCCTGACCATAGAGGCACTTGGCAGTGGCGCCGGTGCACTGAGTGCTGGCGAAGGCAGTCATGCGGACGGGGCACGTCGCGTGGGTTTGGACGAGCAGCGCGCAGAGCACAAGAGCGATACAGAGGGCGACGATGGACTGCATGTTCCTTAACTAGTAGGGGTAGTAGTAGGCGCCTTTGTTGTGGTGTGTTTGCGTGTCTGACTGTCCGATAAGTTGGCCATTTTATGGGTCAGGCGCTCGATGCCCATTGGCGAGCACGGAGTCAAATACACTCCAAAAAAGGGTTGTCGTATGCCAGGTTGAAGAGGGGATGGGGGGAAAAACTGGCCCTAGGTTGCATCCCATGGGATCACAAAAACGTCGTTGGTGTGGAGCTAGAGGAAGCCGGCATGCCGCTTGGCCAGGCGCTTGTGCTTGCGCTTGTGCTTTTCCTTCTTGTTGCCCCGCCCGTCCGCACGGCTCCGCCCGCGGGTTGCATCCTCGTTTTCACTCGATTCGTCCTCGTCTTCCTCCTCGTCTTCCTCTTCACTCGCGTCATCCTTTTCACCATCATCATCATCACTGGCGTCCACTTCACCATCTTCTTCTTCTTCTTCTTCATCATCAATGTTCTCTTCGTTGTGGTAAAGAGGCGCGGCGGGGGTAAGAGGCGGAACGATGGAGGAGGCTGATGGGGGCAGCAGGTCGAGGCAGACGTATTTGCGTTGGGCAAAGCTGAGCGCCAGCGCCCGCTTGAGGTCGCCCACGCGGAAGGCGGCGCCCGTCCGCATGAAGACGCCAGCAAATGCGCCCGCGTCGGTCTGGCCTGGTCGCGCCCGCGACGAGGCCTTGCAGACCTGCGACGCGCCGAACTGGACCTGCCAGTTGGCGAACTCGTCGTCGCCGTAGTGGCTCGTGCGGCCCTCCCGGCGGCGCGGCTGCAGGTCCACCCGCAGGTCGATGACGCCGCTCTTGGCGAACTGCTCCCACATGCCCCGGATCTTGCCCTCGCTCGGACCGTGGTCGCGCGCCAGCTCGATGCGCGTGTCGTCGTTGACCTCCTTCAGCGGGAGGCCCAAGAAGTTGGCCAGCTTGCGCGGCAGGTACCGCTCGACCACATGCGCGGCCAGCTCGTCTCTGGCCGGCCGCAGCTCGATGTCGTCCAGCTCCACCGGCGCCATCGAGACCACGAGATCGCGGCCACCGTCGCCTTTGCCGTTGTCGTCCGCCTGCGGCTGCGGTTCCTGCGCGAGGCCGAGCGCGTGGGCCGGAGCGCGAAAGCCCGGCGTGGGCGCCGTGGCCGACGATCGGATGCTGGTGGCGCGCAGGAGGGCCACCGGGTCCTGCGTATAGGCCGCGAAGGCGCGCGAGTCGAGCTCGCCGTCGGCGCCGACGACGGCGCGCAGCGCGTGGACGCCGATGCCGGCGTCGACCCACTGGTTGCGGGCGAGGTTGCGGACGGTCTTGCGGCTGCCAAACATGCGCACGCCGGGCTCGGCGCCGCGATAGACCGCGACGTCGATCATCTCGTCCCACGGCGGCTGGCGCGGCTCGTCGTCGCTCCGGCCCACGCGCTCGGCCTCCAGGCGGGCCGCAGCAGCAGCCGCCACGGCGGCGGCCTGGTCGAGCGGCACCAGCACGCCCGGGAAGATGACGTGCCGGCCGGACTTGATCGGGCCGCAGTGCTGGTAGGCCGCGCCGCCGGTGACCATCACGCCCCCGAACAGGGCCGGGTCGGCCGGGTCGCGGTCGGGGAAGCAGGCGCGGACCGTGCGCTGGAGGCTGCGGACGATGTCGAGCTGGATCGCGGGGCTCATCTCGCGCTCGGACAAAAAGTCCACGTCAAAGAGCAGCGGGCACACGGGCGACGAGAAGTGCTCGATGAGGAACTTGGGGCTGCTGTCGGCGGCGTAGCGGCGCAGAAACTCGTCGTGGCGCTCCGGCGGGACAAAGATAAACTTGGAGGCCCGCTCCTCGAGCTCGGCCATCATGTGGCTCGGCCGGCGGTGCTTGCCCCGCGAGCCAAACATCTTGTTCTGGCTCAGCCACTGCAGCAACGACGGCCCGGCCTCGGCCGCGAGGTCGACGTCGCCGTCATCAACATCGTCATCATCATCGCCAACGGCGCCGAGGAAGGGCGACAGGAGGATGGCCTCGGGGTCGGCCTCCCAGCGGCGCCAGATGGCGGCCATGGCGGCCATGGGCACGCGGTGCCGGCAGCGCCGGTGGAAGGCCGCCAGGTCGGCATCGCCGCCGCAGACAACCTCGAGCTTGAGCACGGCGTAGCCGGCGTCGACCGCGGCCGTGGCGTAGGCCGCGTAGTCCCGCTGCAGGGCGTTGACGTTGTCGATCACCACGAGCCGGCGGCCGGCGTCCAGCGCCTCGCGGAAGCGAGCCCAGCAGTAGTCGTGCGCCTCGCCCAGTCGGCGCTCGTCCCAGCAGCGCGCGTAGATGTCGTCGGCGCTCAGGCCTTCCTCGGCTCGCAGGCGCTTGAGCTCCCGCTTGCTCCGGCCCGCGCCGCGCTCCCAAAACTCGTCTGCGCTGCACAGCGCAACGTCGCCGTCATCTCCATCCTCCTCGTCGCTGTCGTCTTCGTCGTTGTCGTCGTCACCGTCGAGGTCGTGGTTGTCCTTGTCCTTGTCGTGTTGGTCGCGCTGGAGGGCGCGCGCCACCGAGCTCTTGCCGGAGCCCGGCAGGCCGCGAAGGATGACCACCACCGGGTCGTCGACGGCCGACCCGGAGAGGAGGTCGAAGGCGAGCTCGTGACGGCCCGTCGGGTCGTCCGCGGCCAGCAACCGGAAGGACGGGTGCAGCTGCACGGCGCCGCGAGCCCGCAGGCGACCGTGGACGGCCGCCGCCTCGCTTCCGCCGGCACCACGCTCGGGCTCGCCGGCGGCGGCCTGCTCGAGGCTCTGGAAGACCAGCTGGAGTGACTGCAGCATGGAGGCGTCGGTGACGCGAATGATCTGCGGCCCGCCGACGCCGCCACTGGCCGTCTTGGGCCGCCCCCTGGCGTTTTGGCGCATGAGCCGCCGGTTCTCCTCCTCGTTGCCCGACTTCATGATGCGCAGGTCGTGCAGGACGCCGGCCGCGGCCTCGGGTCCGGCCTGATGTGCCTCGGCGTCGTCGCGGGCGGCGCGGGCGCGATTGGGGACGCGGAGAGTGACGATGCGCTGGTGCTTGCGGCCGACGCTCTCGCTCTCCAGGCCGTGCTCCTCGGCGAAGCGGTGGACGGCCTGCCGCTCGATCGCCGTGAGGGGCTGCTTCTTGCCGAGCTCGAGGCCCTGGCCCGGTAGGCCGCTGGCCGCGAACTCGCGTATCTCGGCCAGGATCTTGGGCGGCAGCTCGGCCGCGACAAACTCGTTGGCCACTACAAGGCCAACCACGCCCGACAGCGGTTCGAGTCCCGTCGTGTCCACCGGCGCGAAGCCGCGCGCGAGCAGCTCGTTGGCGTAGCTCATCGGCACGCCAGGCCGGGTGGCGATCGTCACGTGGAGGACCGCCCCGGCGGCCGTCGGGATGGCATCGGCCGTCGGGCCGACGAGCTCCACGGCGACGGCCTGGGCGTTCCCGTCAACGGCGTGGCCGCGGATCCGGACGGCGGCCGTCTCGCCCACGGGCAGGCCGCGGATGCCGTCCATCGAGGGCGCGTAGGCCAGCGTCACGTGGTCGGCGTGGACCGTCGGCAGCTGCGCAGGGAAGGCCGCGAGCAGGCGCGCCCGCGACTCGGCCGACAGGAACACGGCCGAGTACTGCAGCGTGACCCGCTG
Organism: Acanthamoeba lenticulata; assembly: GCA_002179805.1. NCBI lineage: Eukaryota > Discosea > Longamoebia > Acanthamoebidae > Acanthamoeba > Acanthamoeba lenticulata. The sequence continues at coordinate 31,738 of NAVB01000083.1, read as the reverse complement.
CTTGGAAATCCGGCCGGCCGGCGTCGGCGCCGCGGCCGCGGCGGCGAGCTGGTACTGCTGGCGCTGGCGCTTGGAGGGCGGCTCGAGGTCGACCGTGAAGGCCGGCCCGGTCAGGAGGGCGCGCAGCGCGGGCCGGCGCGTGACGGCATCGTGCAGGCGCAGCAGGCACGCGGCGTCGGCGGCGGCGTACTGGCGGTGGGTGGCCGGTAGCGGGCGCAGGGACCAGTCAAAGGCCTGGAGGAGCTTGCTTTTGCGCAGCCGCACGCCCAGCAGGCGCTCCACCACGCGGCCGAGCGAGGGCGCCGCGGCGAGGCCGGGCACGAGCGCCGGCAGCGCCTGGGCCAGGTCGAGCGTCGAGCGCACGATGCCGCAAGACGCATGGTAAAGGCTCAGCCGGTGGACGTCCTCCTGGAGGCCGAAGCCGAGCTTGAGCACGGCCTCTGACTCGAGGAGCTGCACGACGGCCCGCTCGGCGTCGCGGTGGAGGCACAGGAGGTCGACTAGGAAGACGCGGTCCTCGGCGACGGCCACCTGCAGCAGGGCAGCGCGATTCTGCGGACCGCCGGGCGCGTCGGGCGTCCACTCGACGTCGAGCCCGACGACGCGCGCGTTGGCCAGCGCCGCCACGAACTCGGCCAGGCCGCGCTCGTCCTCGACCAGCAAGACGCCCTCCTCGGGAACGCTGAGGATGTCGAGCTCCTCGCGTGACGCCACCGCAGTCGCGGCGGCGTCGAGCAGCTCGCGGACGGCGGCCAGCTGCTGGGCGAGCTCGGGCAGCCGCGCCTCGAGCTGGACGAGCGTCGAGGCCGCGTCGGTGTGCAGCACAAAGGCGCCGCCCATGCGCTCCCAGTCGGCGCGCATGGTCTCGCGGTCGTCGATCAGCACGTGCCCGAAGCGACTGTACTCGTGCTTGCGGCTGCTCTGGCACGTGATCACCTCCACGGCCTCGGTGCCGGCGCCGGCCGGCTCGCCGCCGCCGTCGAGGTGGCGGCGGCACCAGGCCAGCTTCTGCTCGCGGGCTACGGTACCCATCTTGCCCTCGGGCACGCCTGTGAGGATCTTGGGCGGGGCCGAGCCGTGGGGCTGCGCACGCAGGTATGTCCACAGCGCGTCGGCGCCGGCGGCCTTGTCGAGCCCGACCCAAAAGGTCTTGTGCTTCCTGATCAGGGCCCACATCTGCGCGCTGCCGTCGGCGGCCTGCGTGCGGCCGAGCCGCTGAATGCCACCACTAAAGTCGGCTAGCACGTCGTCCAAATCGCAGAAGACCTGCACTCGCTGCGGCGGTGCCGTCGACTCGTCATCACCGGCGTTGACGACGTCATCCACGTCGTTGACGGCATCGTCCTGCTCGAGCAGGGCCGGGGAACCGGCGGCAAAGGAGCGCTGCCAGCCGAGGCCGAGCAGGGCCTCGAGCTGCTGCCATTTGCCGCGGGCGGCCAGGCGCCGGACCATCTCGTCGACGACCCGCTCCTGGCGGTCGACCGGCTCCGGCCGGACGAAGCACTGCAGCGAGCGCTTGGTCCAGTGTGGGGCAAGGAGCGGCCCGAGCGTGCCGGCCAGCTTGAGAGCGAGCTGCTGCAGAACGAGGTCCTCGGCCTTCTCGCCTGCCAGGCCAGCGAGCTGCACGCCTGCGGCGCGGAGGCGCTGCTGGACGCGCGCGCCCCAGGCCTGAAGCCGGGCGAGCAGACGCGCCCGGGCGGCATGGTGGGCCGCGGCAAAGGCCACGAGCAGGTCGGCGTGGGCGGCGTTGCCGCCGCCGCGGCGCAGGAGCGGGAGGAGGTCGTCCTCGCGACCGGCCACGACGGCGCTCCAGACCATGGCCGGTGGCACGCCGTCGAGCGCCGGTCGCTCGGCGAGGAGCTGGGCCAGGTTGGCGACGCCGCTGTGGGCGTGGAGCGAGCGGTACCAGTGGCTCTTGAGCTTGTACATGAGGCCCGACCCGGGCAGGGTCAGGACGAGGCCCTCGGTGCCGGGCGCCCACGCGTTGACGTGGTCCCGGAGGCTGGCCGCCGTGGGCGTCGCGCGCAGATCGAGCGGCAGCCGCGCGGCGACGGGCGCCCCGAAGCGCGCGGCGAGGGCCTCCAGCGCGGGCCGCTCGACGTAGCGGCCGCTCACGTTGTACCGCGCGGCGAGAAGGGTGAGCGACGGCGCGCGCTGCTCGACGAGCCCGAGCGCCGGGGCGCACCACTCAAACAGCGGCGTCAAGCCCTGCGCGGCGCAGTCGCGTGCCAGGCCGTCGTAGTCCGCGCCACGAACGGAGGCGGCGGCGGCCACAAAGTCAGTGATCTGGGCCGAGGGCTGGACCTTGGTCACCCAGAGCACGTGGGCGCCGTCAGCGGCATCGGCCAGGACGGGCGAGACCAGGCAGCCGTCGAGCTTCTCCGTGAGCACGACGTCGTCGGTGAGCGCGATGGACTCGGCGGCCGACTCGGGGCGCTCGTCGACATTGAAGAATTTGTGGAAGCGGCGTGCCAGCACGCGGCCCGTGGCCTGGGACACGAGCAAGCCGCGGCACTCGCGGCGCGCGGCCAGCAGCCACCGGAGGCGCGCGTTCTTCTTGGGCACGAGCGCTGGGTCGGGGAAGGTGTCGCGCGTCACGCGGCGGTAGTCGAACGCGAGGTAGTCGCCGCCGTTGGCCACCACAAAGTCGTCGCAGTCGCGGATGGCCTCCCGCAGCAGCGGCAGCACGTTGCCCTCCATCACCGGGAACGGTCCGTCAAACTCAAAGGCCGTCATCACGGCCCCCTTCCTGCTCGCCCGGCCCGCCGCTTCGAGGGATGGTCCTCGAGCTTCTCCTCCTTCCTCTGCTTCCTCTTCGTCATCAACGACGACCACTGGGCTCGCCACTTCTGCTACTTCGTTATCATCTTTGGTGTTGCTGTTGTCGACGACGACATTGTCGTCGGCAACGTTGGCCTCGTCGTCGGCGACGACAACCACCGGCAGCGGTGGCAATTGCTCCAGGAGGGAGGCCACGAGCTGTCCGAGGCTGGTGGCTGGCTGGTGGGCTGGTGGCTGCTCGCTGGCGTTGTTGGTGGGAAGTGGTCCCATGGCCACAGGGCGAGCAGCAGCAGCGGCCGGCAGGTCGGCCTCGAGGAGGCGGCCAGCGCTGGAGACAAAGGCCTCGCCCGAGGAGACGACAATGACGGTGTCCTGCTTGAGCGGCAGTGGCACGTCGTCGCCGTCGGTGCCGGGCGGCAGCAGTTCGCGCCCGTCCGACAGGAAGAGCCGGAGTGAGCTGCTTGTCGCTGCGTTGGTGCCCTTCTTGCCGCCCCGCTTGTTCTTCTGCGATGCGGCGCCACCGCGCGCGAGGAGCTTGTTCCGGGCGGCCTGGGCGATGGCCGCAAAGGTGGGTCCCTCCACCACGACTGGGAGCCCTCGGCTCTTCTGCCCTGTGTTTGGCACCAGTTGAAGGCGCACCTTGCTTCGAGCTGTGGCTCCACGACCTTCCATCTTGATTTGAGAGTGTGGACTCAACCCCTTGGCCTCTTGTTGTTCCCTTCCTCCAACCTTCGCTGAATCTGGACAGGAAAAGAGAGGAAAAGAAAATGAACAAGGAAAAGCTACCGAGAAAGCCGGGCAGTAACCCAACGTTTTCGAATCAAGCAGATCAAGACGCTCAAAGGCAACAAGAAGAGGACGAGGTCGCCCAAGGGGAAGGCTGGCTCTTGCGAGCAATTCTTGAGCGGCATCGGCATCGCCAGTTCCGCGGCCGTCATCATCGAGACGGGACACGGGGCCAAGCTGTCGTAGTGCGCGTTGCGCTGGAGGGCTTGCGACCAGGCCTGCTCGTGCCAGCCGATCACGCGCGTCGAGTTCCAGTGGAGCATGGTGGGCACGCCCCACCCCTCCACGAACTCGCGCAAGGTCGTTCGGAAGTCGACGCTGGGCTGGGCCTGCAGGACGGCCGGGTCATACGTGGAATATTCCACGATGAGCAGGTCGATGAGCTGCACGGCGCCTTCGTCCACGTAGCGCTTAAGGGCGTCGGCCGCGCCGTACTGGTCGTCGGGCGTCACGTAGACGCGGACCACGACAAAGTCCCGCAGGCCGCATGTGGCGGTCAGGCTCCACGTCAGCACGTCGTCCTGGCTAAAGCGCGTGACCGTGTTCAGGGCCTCTTGCAGCGCAGGCAGGCCGCGCGAGCTGTTCTTATCGGAGGAGGAGGAGGAGTAGGAGGACGAAAGGAGCACGGTGTCCCACATTGCCCGGCCCTTGGGGTCTTTCTGGACCTGGCGCTGGAACATCTGGAGGGCCTGCTTGGCGTTGGGGCTCGGGTGGTCGACAAAGATGCGGCGGCCGCCGGCAGTGTCCAGCCGCGGCACGTCCTTGGGCAGCTGCTCGTGCTTGGCCATGTCGAGGCGCCGGCCGGTCTCGTGGGCGTGCTTGCTCTTGATGTAGATGTCCGTCCCGCGGGACGACAGGACGCGGACGCGTGGCAGCAGCTCGAGGTCGTGCAGGGTCTTGACCATAGAGAGCTGGTCCCTTCGGCTGTGGGTGATCACGTTGTAGAGCCACAGGCACTCGAATGCGCGTATGATCGGCCGGTTCGCCTGGATCCGAAACAGTCCCTGCGATGTGTTGTGGTAGGTCGAGGTTGTGTTTGGAAATCACGCGCGTGAGCTCCACCAGTTCACTATGGCGACCACACAAGAAATAAATGAATAATAAAACTCATAATTTCGTTGTTTGTTTCATTAATTTTAAATAATCGTCAAAAAACAAAAAATGACCAAAAATTCAAAAAAACAAAAACAAAAAGGAGGAGGGACCTGGAAGAGAGGCTTGATTGGTGGGGATTGGGTGAGATGGTAGAGCTCCACTTGGTGCCACAGCTTGCGATGGGCGTCCAGGTTGTCGTTGGAGACCTTGGTCAGTTCCTCCTCGACAGTCTTGCGCTGAAAGTGAGACGGGAGGGCCAGCAGGTAGCGGGGAGAAGCAAGCGAGCCTTGGGGCGTGACGAGATGCTCCACCACGAGGTCCATCGGATGTCGCGTAATGTTGAGATTCCCGTCCATGTACATGTGGTAGGCAGCCGCAGGAAAGAAGAGGTGCATCAGCGCTTTGATCACCCGAGAGTCGAGTCGCGGGTCGTTGAAGGAGAGCTGTTCGTCGGGCACCACCAAGAAGGTCCAACCGCGCACTCGCGTGGTGCAGCTGCGCATTGGCATCTCGTCTGCGCTCGGATAAGTCAGGAAAGAAAATCAAAACAAAACAAAAAAACAAAACAAAAAAAAAACAGAGTGAAGTGAACAGTGGAGGTGTGGAGCGCACCTTCTGGGTCCTTGCCCTCCTGGGTCATGATGGTGTTGTAGGACTGTTGGTCGACGATGGCGAAGTAGCAGGTGGTCAGCTGCTGCTGTTGCTCTGGCGTGGCGAGGAGGGGTTCACCCGCAAAGGTGGGCATGAGGGTGTCGATGGCCTGGAGGATGGTGGTGAGCACCACCAGCCGGCAGTGGCTGGCCTGTCGGGTGCACTGTAGGGCGTTTGCGAACGAGCCGTACTCCCGCGCCCCTGGAATATCACAGCCGGCGCAGAGGAGGACGGCCACCGACAAGACTAGCACAAATGTGTAAATCAACCGCTCTCGCATGGTGTGCGGTGTTGTGTTCAGTCTTGTCGTTGGTTTGCCTCAGTCGTAGTTACGCTCCGCCCCTGCTTTGATTTTGCAATCACTAATCGTTTTCCTATTTGAATTGTTGAATTGTTGAATGGAGAGTAAAGCGGTACCACGTTGCCTGCACTCTTGCCTCGTGAGGACGCAGTCGCTTTAGAAAAGCTTGGTGGATCTTTTGAGCTCCGGAGTGTTGCTCCAAACGGTAGGCCACCAAGTACCCAATTCGTCACTAAAAGAGCTCCGGCGGTGAAGCCTTCCTTGAAACAAAAAAAAAGCTGTAAATTCTATTTGCATTTGGCGCGTGCCTCTGTTGCGTGTGTGCCGCGCCTCCTCCTTTAGTGGTGTGCCGCGAGGAACTTTTGGCAGAGTTCTGCGACGCCAGGCGTGCCGGTTCGGCTGGCCTCGTCGCGGATTTTGATGATGAGGGCTGCGTCGTTGGCCTTGACGGCCGCCAGATACGCCGACTTGAGCTTGCCACACAGGATCAACGCGAGCACCTTGCTCTGCGGGAACACAAGCTTGTCGACAAGCTTCTCGCCCGTCTTGGGGTCGCCGTGGTCCTGGACCATGGTCTTGATCGCGGCGAGCACGACCTCGTCCCAGTCCTTGTCGTCGACACTGCCCTTGACATTCTTGAGGAACTCAAAGACCTTGGCCACCTGCCGCTTACCGGCGATCTTGCGGATGGCCTCCACGTAGATGGGCGCCATCGGCAGCCGGAACTCCTGCATGACCCGGAACGCCAGCTCGTGGTTGAAGCATCCGAGCAGCTCTCCCGCCACCTCGGCCTGTGTGTGTGTGTGTGTGCGCGCATGCGGTGGGCAAGGCGCCACGTCTTACATCAGCGTGCGATCAAGGCGTTGGTGGGATTGGGCTTGGGTGTACCTTCTGGGCCTGCTGGCCGAAGAGCGAAAGTTGCTTCAGGGAGAGCCCCGGAGGCGCGCTCCGCGCTTGCATCAGCGAAGCAAAGTATCGTATCACCTCCATCTGCATCCATGTCGTTCGCCCGGTGTCAACAAAAATGAAAAAAATAATAAAATAAAGAAAATAAAATCATGACAACAAATTGCAAAATAGCAAATTCAAATGATTGTTTTAAAGAGTGAGAAAGGAAGCTCAATGCAACCGGACCTGGAGGTTAAGAGTCCGGAGATAGCGCGTGATCTCCGATTCTGACAAGACCGCGGCAGGTGCCTCAGCTGCGCTGGTGCTGCTCGAGGCTGGCTGTTGGGGTGGTGGCGCGACTGCCTCACCCCGTCGCGATTGGAGGTCCTCAAGGCCCTCCAACAAGAAGGCCTTGGCCTGTTCCAGATACCTGCACCAACGATATGTTGTGTTAGCGCCGGTGAGCATGCCTCTCGCTTCTAAGGGGGCGACGAAAATCGTACTTGAGCTTGGCGCTGACATCGGCCGTTGTGTGCGAGACCTTGATCGAGGTGAGCGCAGCCCGCACGTGGTCCTTCATGAACTCCTGAAGGGTGAGGAGCAGCCGGAAGGCGCCCTTGGCGTTGAGCAGCTTGCAGGCCTCCAGCAAGTACTTGCCCACCTGGCTCAGCCCGCGGTCTGCGCGCGCGTGTGGCGCGTCTGTCAGCGGTCATGCTCAACCCCCCCCCCTCCCTCCCTCTGGGGCCCTCTCCCGGTCCATCGCGTATGGCCCGTACCGATCTTGCGGATGGCGCGCAGGAGGAGGGGCAGCTGCGTGTGGGCAAGGGCCACGAGGAAGACGTCCTCCACGAACACGGCCGCCGGAAGGCTGTTGGCGACGATGTACGAGCACGCATCCTTGTATGTGTGTATGTACGTGTGTACATGCGGTGAGCCAAGGGGGAGCGCGCGGGGCGAGGGGCGTGCGCACCTCGTAGAGGGCGTGGTGGGTCCAGAAGGCGACCTGCTGGCGCGGGCTGCCGTAGAGGCGCAGGTAGTACACGCACTGCATGAACCGGATCGAGTCCAGTTTGCCGCTCCCGCCCTTTTGCTGCTGCCCGCCCGCACCGCTGCTGCTGCCGCTGCCGCTCGAGGTCTCACGCCGCACGGGCGTGCTCGCACCGCTGCCGGTCCTCGCCGGCGATTCGTCCCGCTTGCTGCCGCTGCCCCACAGATCCGCGACTGCACGCACACAAGCCCCCGTGTTAGTCTTACGAAGTATATACGCGCGAGGCAGAAGACACGTACAGAAGCCGCGCGAGGCCGGCTTGGTCGGCGTCACGGGCGGCGTGCTCACGCCCCGGCTTGGCGAGGCCGATGACAGCGGCGGAAGATTGGATGACGAGAACGGCGACGACAGGCCCAGCGACGATCCGCTAAAGGACGACATGGAGCCGCCCGACAGCTGCGCGTGCAGCGAGCGCAAGTCGCTGGAGTCGGTCGGCGCGCCGGATTCGAGTGCATTGATGATGTTGCGGAGCAGCGTGCTTGGGTCCAGCCCGCCCGCATGGGACCCGCCCCGCTCGCTCGCAGCAGCTGTACACGCACACGCGCACACGTAAGAGGCCGCAGACGCGCAAAAGCACACGCGTGCGGGGGGGGGGGATGTACGAAGGCAGTATTTGAACTTCTCCTTGGCGTCGTTGTAGCGGGGCATACGGAGGAGGGCCATGCCGAGCGCCGCCCACACGGGCTCGGCGTCAATGCTGCACTTGGTGGCCACGTCGAGGGCCAGCTTCATGCGGTCCTGCCCGATCAGCTTGTCGCGCTGCTGGCGCGCCTTGTGCGGATCGGAGAAGTCCATCAGCGAGATCTTGCCCAGCGGACACTTGGATAGCGTCAGCGTCTGTCGTCACGCCCACGTCACACCCACACCACGCCACGTCACGCATGAGCCGATCAGCTTGCGCGCAGCCAAGGGGACCGGAGATGGTGCGGACCTGGAGGAGCTCGACGTGAGAGAGGATGGTGTCGCATAGGGAGACGCCGCCTGAGGCGTCCGGCGCGCGGAGGAACTGGAGCTTGGCGTAAAGGAGCAGCTGCTGGATGAGGTTGATCGTGTGGAGCTTCTCGTCCGAGGGCCGGTCCGGCAGGCCGCTCGATAGGCGGTCGCACACGACCAGGCACGCCTCGCCGGCCTTCTTGGGCTGCGCGACAAGGTCGAGCAGGGCCTTGCCCAGGTGCATCGACGGCGCTGAGCCATAGGCGTGCTTGGCGCGCAGCTGCGCGTCGGCCGCGTCGTCGCCCGTGAGCACCCACGTCTGCGCCACCATATGCGCAAGGTCAGCGGGTCCAGCTTCGAGCATGACGTCAGCAGCGCGCTTAAGGTGGCCAAAGGAAGGCTCACCTGCGCGGTGGGGCGGGCGCGGCTGCCATCGACGACGGGAAACAGGAGCGCCTTTTGGGCGTAGGCGATGAGCAGCGCGTCGTCGACCAGGCTCGGGAGCCGCAGAAGCAGAAGGCGCGCGTGCGAGGTCTGCTCCGACATGATCAAGCTTTCCACGATCAGGCCTGGGCCATCGCCCCCAATCGTTCCCCGCCGAGTCAACCAAAAGAGCGAAAACGAAAGCGATAAGGGGCGGTAGGTACCGGGGTGGTCGACAAGCTTCTCGAAGAGCTTTTGTTGGTCGGGGCCCAGCTCGAGGAGGGCGCGGAGGCCCAGCTCGCGCTTGGACAGGAGCTCAAGCTGCCCGGGCGTGAGTGCGCTGCGCAGATGGCTCAAGCCGTACTGCACCAGGAAGAGCTTGAGCGGATGGTTGCGCGCCGGGTCCGGCGAGAGGGGCTTGTCGAGCAGGGCCGTGATGATGGCCACGGCCTCATGCTGCTGCAGGCCGGAGAGGGCCTCCCCGGCGCCCGCCGTGTCGTTCTGCGTGGTGAGCAGGTGCACCACGCGCGCCTCCTCGATCCGCGCGCCGACGCCCTCGGCACCGTAGACCTGGGCCAGCTGGCGTGCGAGCTTCCACTGGCGCAGGTCCATGAGCGCCACCACGACCGCCGAGGGCTGCTCGCGGCACGCCTGGGCCAGGTTCTGCCACGTCCGCCACCGCGCCAAGGCCCCTTCCACCTGCATACCAACACATTCCATTACAAAAATGTGAGATATCCCAGGAATGTCGAAGGCCATCGCGCAAGCGTACCTGAAGCACGTCGCGGAGGGCAGCGAGCTGCCGGTACTGGCGCTCGACCTCTTCGGCCGTCGGGGCGGAGGGCGACACACGATCGCGGCACATGCTGAGCAGCTCGAGGCACACCTCGAGAGGCCACGACTGCAAATGGCGCAGCACCATGTGCGCCGCCACGTCGGCGTCGGTGATGCGCACGATGTGCTGCCAGATGGTGGACTTGTCCTGCGCCTTCTCCACCAACAGGCGGAGCAAAAAGTCGGGCGCGCCTATACACGACAAGCTTGAAATATCAACGACTCGTCATCGACAACTCAAGTGGCGTTGTCGTGAATCGTACCGTTGGGCAGCGAAGCGTCGGCAAAGTGGAGGGCCTCCTCGAGCTTGTTGGCCAGGACCAGACGCTCGACGGCCTTTTGGCAAAAGTGTTCGTCGGCCACAGGATCGTCCTCGGCCACCAGTCGCAGCAGCTTCTCCTCCTCCGGCGCCAGAGTCTGGTCGCCGCCCGGCGGCGGCGCTGGCGGCAGGCGCGCACGACGCCGGGCGCCCTCGGAGCCGGGACCAGCGCGCGGGCCGTGGAAGGAGGCCATCGTCCTAAGCACGCGCACACCCACCACGAGACGACCCACGGACATGAGCTTCACCCGCCGTTTCGCCGCTTGGCCCGTTGGTAGAGGCGCACCGATACGAAAACGCGGTGGCCGGAGGTGACGGCGATCGCGCGCCCCGGAGCCTGACGCCCGTCTGCGAGTGCGACACCAGTGACGTGGCGTAGTCGGCCGTCGAGCCGGACAGAAGAGCCGCCCGCGCTCGCCGCAACTGGTCGCTGCTTGTGTCGTCGCTCTGCACGTGAGAGGCACATCTGCCTTCAGCAAAAGGGTTTCTACACATAACAAATAATAATAAAAATGCTAAAATGATTCATCGTAAGGTCAGCAAATGACGTACCGCGCGTCGACGTGTTTCGATGGGCGCTGAGGTGGTGAGCTTGGACATCAGCGCGTCCCGCTCGTCGTTGCCCGGCTCGCGCAGGTCGTCGTCGAAGACAAATCCGCCGTCAAGCTCGCCGGCGCTGCTTCGGAGCTGGTTCGGGTCCAGCGCGGGCGAGCTCTTCACCTCAGCTGGTCGCCGTACCCCGCTGGAACCCGCTGCGCGCCTGTTCTCCGCCCGGGCGTCCACCTCGGCGTCCTCGTTGTTGTTGTCATCGCCTTCGTCGTCCTCTTCATTGGCCAGCAGGACATTGGACAGCGACGGGTCGTTCATGTACACGCTGGCGAACTGGCCGTACATCTGCGCTCGTAGGCGCGCCCAGCTATGCACCGGCTGCATACCAGACATTCCACACGTACGCACAGTGGGGTGAGACAAGCGGTCAAGTGGCGGAGGCGACCGAGTGGAATTTGAAGTACGCCGTAGGGAAGAGTGGCGGCGAGGGCGTAGTGGAGGAGCTTGGGCCGGAAGCGCGAAGACTGCGGCCGGAGGATGCACGCGGCGGCCGCGGCCAGCGGCCAGTGGTCGGCCAGGTAGCGGACCACGTGCATGCTCAGCCCGCGCTCGCCCGTCTCGAGCGACTCGAGCACGACGCCGCAGATGTCCTCCCCGATGGCCTGGCCCAGCTTGGTGGCCTTGTCGTCTGCGGCGGTGAGGCGGTGAGCCACTGGTCCGCCGGCTGCACGCACATGCATACGAGAAGAGGCGGGTGGCGCCCGTACATTGCTTGGCCTCGAAGACCAGCGAGGAGAGGAGGCGGCGGGGCGACAGGCGCAGGTGCTGCAGGGCGTCGCTCTCGGTGCCGAGGGTCTGGCCCAGCAGGATCAGGTGCGACAGGAAGCGGCTCACGTAGCTCACGCCGCTCTGTGAGAAGCCACCATCGTGCATGGAAATTGTTGGGTTTGTTGTTTTTAATGATAACGCCAGTGTGTTGGGACCAAGGTACCTTGGCGGCGCTCAGATGCGGGATGAGCTCGTTGAGGGCCTGCGCCGGAAGCGACTTCTTCTGCCGGCCGTTGCCGGTGGCCAACAACCGCAGCCGCTGGACCGCGGAGACGAGGTTGGCCCGCCGCTTGAGGCCCTCCTTGAGCTGCTCCGCGCTCGTCTTCTCCTTCTGCACACGTCCACACGCATGAGCTCCAAACACGCACCGCACACGCGCGCCGCATACACAAACCTTGGAGAGGATGTAGGCGCGGGCCAGCTGGACGGCGAGGGCGGCGGTCGGGTCGGCCGGGCTGAGGGAGGCGCCCTCGCCGACCCCTCGGAGCAGCACGCCCAGGCGCTCGAGCAGGCTGCTGACGTGGGCCAGGTAGTCCACGCCCCGGCTGGCCCGGTGGAGGGCCTGCATGCCGTGAGAGGCCTGGAGGAGCAGCCGCGCGCGGGCCTCGGCGTCGGTCCCGCGCGCCAGGAAGGCCACATCGCTGGTCACCAGATGCTTCTCCTCGCTCGACAGCCCCTCGAGCAGGCCCTCTGCGGTCCACGGTCAGCCCCATCGGCGGCGCGCGGCGCGGCAGGTGGGCGACGGTACGTACCGAGTGAGCAGTCACCACGCGCCCGGAGCGCGGCCAGGACGTCCTGGAGGGCCTGGCTCAGGCGCGCCTCGGCCATGACCTGCGGATGGAGCCCCGGATAGCGGTCGCGCACGGAGCGCCAGCTGGCCAGGTCTGTCGTGGGATTCCCATCGCGGGTGAGCAACAGGAGCCAAGAGCCGTGAGGTGCCAGCAGGCAAGGGGGGCAGGGCGCACCGTTGACGCGCAGGGCGTTGACGGCGAGGCCGTCGGGCGAGGCCGCCATGCGGGCCATGATGGCCGGCGGCGGGCCCTGGGCCGGGAGCAGGGCGTGGCCGCGGGATGAGCGCGAGAAGGCGCGGATGAGACCCAGACGCCACTGGGCCTCGTCGGCCAGCTCGACGAGCGCCCGCTTGCGCCGCGACTCCGGGATCGACCCGAGCGAGGTCCCGACAAGCTGCAGGACCGGCGCGACCACCTTCTCCTGCGCGATAAAGGCTGGGGTGCTGGTTTGGTGGCCTGCTGACGTCATGCCACGCACGCAAGAATGAGCTGGCCAGCAAACGACAAGGCAGCACAAATCGTGCACGTTCATACCGTCGCCACTGGGGCCGCCGTTGCGGCGGGCAAGCAGGTGGTGGGAGGTGGCGAAGAGGGTGGCGTAGAGGGCCTCCAAGACCGCGAGGCGCGGGCCGGCCTGTTGGATGCCGCTCACGCACTCGCGGATGTCCTCCATTACGTCTTCGATCAGCTCTTCTTCGCTCAGCTCTTCCTCGTCGTCGTTGTCGCCCTTGTCTTTGTCTTTCTTTATGGCTTCTGTCGCCTTTGTCGACGTTATTGGTGTCGACGTCTGGTGAATGAGAAGGAGCAGGCGGCGGAGGGCGTGAAAGGCCAGCAGAAGGTTCTCGTCCCGCGCCTTCTCCTGTTGGCTGCAGCTGGGGGATCAGTACCGCACACACACGCACACACATGCGCGCACAATGCAGGCACACGCGCACCTCGCAGGCGAGCTGTCCGGGTTGGAGTGAAGAATGTCGCGCAGCTCGTGCAGGTCGAGGTCGGGCAAGCGCGCGCGAAGCAAATGCAGCAGCGAGTGGCGCGATAGCAGCGACAGCAGCGCGTTGGCCAGCTGGAACGGCGACGTGTAGGTCTCGAGGCTCTCGCGCCCCGCGCCCACCCTGATGGCCGCGTGGAGGGCCTTGGGCGCGGCGAGCAGCTGCGCGGCGGACCACCACGCGATCTTGAGGCGGTGCCGCAGCACGCCGTAGGCGCTCCACGCCGGGTCCGTCCGGGCCCATTCGGCGCTGGCGCGCTCCTTGTCGTCGCCGTCGGCGCCCCAGAGGGCGTCCACGATCTTCTGGCGCCAGCCGATGTCCCTGCGGGCGTGTTGCGCACGCGCGTGAGCATGGAAAGGACAATGGGCAGCTTCTGCCAGAGCGCCAGGCCGCACCCCTCGAACGAGTCCCAGGCCAGGAGCAAGACCCAGGCGCGCAGGCGGCCAAACGCCGCGAGCACGAGCTCGACCTCGTCCAGCCGCCGCTCCTTCACGAGGCCGAGCGCCTGGAGGACGCGGGCACGAGCCCGGCCGCGGTCAGTTATGGGCTGCCGCGCGTGCGTTCATGAGAAGAGCACGCGTACAAGTTCGAGGACGTAGCTGAGGACGTGCTTGCGGCTCGCGACGACGACCTCGTAGAGGTCGCCCCAGACCTGCTCCTCGAGCTCGTGGTCGTCCTCGTCTTCGCCCTCGCCCTCCTCGGCCCGGCCACGGAGCCGCAAAAAGGCGTGGAGCGGCTGCTGCTGGGCCAGCGCGGCGATCACGCTCGCGTGCGCGTTGGCAAACACGCGGAGCAGCTCCATGGTCGCCTGCACGTCGGTCCCGGTCCCGGCGGCGGCCAGCAGGCCCTCGTAGACCCGGTTGGCCGTGCGCGCGAGGTCGTCGGCCGGGGTCTGCTGGGCGAGGCGCGTGAGGAGGCCCGTGATGGGGCCCATCGAGTCGGGGTTGGCGTGCACGTAGCGCGGCAGCAGGCGGAGCAGTCGGGCGGCGGTGCGGTGTTGGCCCTTGGCCCACTGCTCCTCGAGGAGGCCGATCAAGCCGCGCCACTCGGCCTCACCGACGCCGAGCCCGGCCCAGAGCCCGGTCCCGACGTCGGGGCAGGTCAGGAGCAGGCGCCGAAGCGGGGCGATCGCGCCGCGCGGGAGGTGGGCGCCGTCGCTCTTGCGTCGCTTTCGCACTTCGTCCACGGCCGCCGTCAGCTCCTGTTGCATGGCCGCCAGAAATTACGATTAACAAATCAATAAATTACTGGTTTGCTCTGCCTGCGGTCATGTGGAGGCAAGGCGCACGGCGTGTTCAGAGTCGGACGAGTGGAACAGCTGGCCAGAGAGGCAGTGGTGGAGCAGCAGCTCGAACTCGACCCGCTCGATCATGTCCGCCTTGGGCAGCTCGTCGGCCTGTGCAGTGTTCACGGGGCACATGTGAGATGCGTGGTCATTTCCCCCTCCCCCTTCTCCCCGCGTCAGCACTGGCGCGTGCCTGGTTGATGGCGCGCAGCTCGTTGATGCAAAGCCACACGAGGTGCGCCCCAGCGGGCACCGCGTCGCAGGCAAACCTGCCCAAGCCGCCGGGGTCAGGCCGAGGTCAGGGGAAGCAACAGGGGGGGAGGAAGGGGAGGTCAGGGAGAACAAGAGGGGCACCATTTGGCGTGCGCGGGGAGGCCGTGCCACGCGAGCCGCCGTAGGAGGGCCTGCGCCGTGGCGGGGTCCACGGCGGCCATTTGCTGTATGAGCGCGCGGGCGAGTTCGGCTTGGCCGAAAGAGAGGTTGTTGCATATGAGGATGAGCCAGCGCTCCGTCGCCCCCTCCAGCAAGAAGGGGTAACTGGCCAGCGCGACGGCAGCGTCCTTCGTGCTGCCTTTCATCTCGGCGGTGCACCGGGGTGATTCACGGGTGTCCCAAATCAAGCAAAAAACAAGGAATGCCTCTGGACGCCAGACGTTGAGCCAGCGTTGCAGTGTCAGCGGGCACTCGAACCAGGCCCTCTCGCCGCACGACGTCGGGCTCGACGTTCGCTTTGAGCTTCGTGCCACAGGAAAACGAATAAGAAAAGTCTCTGACCAAAATGAATTTCTTGCCTTTTCTCAGACGAATTACTTGTTGATTGAATTGCTTGCTGGCAAGTTGTACCAATGAGCGCCCCGAAGCATCAGACGTGGACCACCAACTCCGATGAGGCTTGGTCGCATCGCCTAAAGAAGGGTTCCTCCTCTTTTCCCCTTAATCCTTAATTCTTCTCTTTAATTTTGATTCCATGATGTGCAATCTTCTTTTATTATGTCGGCACTTGTCGTTTCATCGCTTGGGCACAGCAGAGGGTACACGTGCCGGCATTTTTGCCTCGAATCAAACTCACACCTTTCCTCCTACGTCTAGACTTGGAGAACCCGCTGCAGCGTTCCCAGGTCCTCTTCTCGCCCTGGAATCGGGCGCTCAACCGTAGCGCGAGCATGGTCATGCTCCCGGCCTCGGCCACGCTGCCCAACATGGGCTGGGGTACGTACTTTGTACTACTCAAACCATCTCCACTTTGGCTGGGCGCTGAGTTTCTACGTTGCTGGCGACCTATGCACGCACGTACAGTCACACAGGCATTCAACAAAATCCTCGAGTCCGATCCCGACCTGGCCGTGGCCGTAGCTGCCATCACCATCCTCACCGAAGTCATCAAGGTCTCCAAGGGTACCGCGCCTCACCCAACCTTGGCCGCTCCTCTTTCGTCAGGACCACGAGACCAAGCGCAAGTGTGCACTTGTATATGCGCGCAGCCCACACTATGTACGAAGTCCAGCTCGAGCTCAAGGAGGCCGCCTACCAGCTTCAGACGTGCAGGCACGCGCCCACGCGACTCCTTTGTGTCTTTTGTGTGTGTGTGTGTAGGGGGGTGGTGGGTGTAGGTGTGGGTTGTGTGTGTGTGTGTGTGCATCTCTACAAGGCCGAGGGGCTGACGTGGCCACGCGGGGTCTTTGGGTGGTGGGCACGGCACAGCACGTCCATTTCCATCACCTCGGGCTGCGCGCTGTTCACCAACTTCGTCACACGAACCGTCGAGAACATCACCGTACGCCCCAATTCTTGGGGTGGGGAGGGGGAGGAGGGCAGTTGGCTGGGCCGGCCCTCACAACACCACAACGATTCATGGCCATAACGATCATCAGGACTTTGAGAAGTGCAAGGCGCGGCTGATCGAGCGAGGCGAGAGCTTCAGAGAGAAGGCCCTCCTCTCGCGCGGCAAGATCGGCACCTGCACCGATCCCTTCATCCGCGACGGCTCCGTGCGTCTTGCTCTCGCGCTTTTCTCTCGTCTTATGCCTGCCCGCTGGTTTCTCCAATTTAATCGGTTCCTTTGGCGGGGGGGGGTGCAGGTGATCCTCACATACGGGTTCTCGCGCGTGGTGCTGACGGTGCTCCTCCGCGCGCTCGCCCAAGACAAGCGCTTCCGCGTCGTGGTCTCCGAGTCGCGACCGGACGGTGCCGGGTACGTTTCAGCAGTTCCTCCATGCGTTGGGTGTGATCGGGCATGGTCTCGTGAATTCACTTACTGATGCGGGGATGGGGCGACAGAGTGCTGACGGCCCGAAAGCTGGGCGAGGCCGGCATCCCCGTTACGCTGACTACAGACAATGCCGTACGGATCATTTCTTTTTCATCATTACTATCGACGCTTGAAGCGGCCTGGTGTTGACCCAGGCTGCGCGCAGATGGCCCACCTGATGCACAAGGCGGACATGGTGCTCGTGGGCGCTGAGGCCGTCGTCGAGAACGGCGGCATCGTGTCGCGGGTACGCACCCACACGCGCATCAGTCTTAAGTCATTCTGTAAATTGGGGGTGTTGCTCACGTCCAGCTCCGGATCGGCAAACAGATCGGGACGTACGGCATCGCCATCATGGCGCAGGCCCACAAGAAGCCCTTCTACGTGGCCGCCGAGAGCTTCAAGTTCACGCGCCTCTACCCCCTCAACCAGGTACGTCTTGGGCATGTGGGCATGTGTTGGTTGAACAGCGTCACCTTTTATAACAAATGTGCATCACTTTGCAGAGCGACCTGCCGGTGCCCAACTGCCCGCCACCGGACTCGCTGGCCTCGGACCCACTGCCGGAGGCGGTGGAGCTGGCCACGCCCTCGGTGGACTACACACCGCCGCAGTACATTTCTCTCCTCCTCACCGACCTCGGCGTCCTCACCCCCTCCGCCATCTCCGACGAGCTCATCAAGCTCTACTACTAATGTCCCCCCCCAAAAACCCTTTCATGTGGGAGACGACATAATACAATGTTCCCCTATTTACCACCAATCACCACCATCATTCTCATTTTGGACCAAGTTTAGCTCAGACAAGCACAGACCGGTCAACTTCCTAAATAAGGACACGCTTGCCTTATTTACTGTACGTGACTTTTTTGGTTACAAGGGTAGGACTGATATAGGCCACCTGATGATTGTAACAACACCATAAACAGAAAAGGAAGTTGCCAACTTTTTTAGGGCATAAGGCTCTTTCTTTTAGGACACTCTCCCCGCATTCTCTTCGCCAAGACCAAGAGACAACAACAGAGTCAACCAACAAGCGAGAAGAGAGCGAGAAGAGAAGAGAAGAGAAGAGGTAGATCCTCATTTACGTCGTCATGCAGGTCCAGCTCGCGCTCGCGTGGGGACTTGTTCTTGCCCTCTGCTTGGCTGGCCATTTGCTTTCGGTCGAAGCCCGACTCCACCAACCAGGCGTGCTGCTGGGGGAGGCCAAGGTGGCGCCGCTCGAAGCAAAACCGGCCAGGCAGGGCGGCCTCCCGCACATACCACCCCAAGAGGAAGAGGAGGAGAACGAGCTCCACTCCCAACGTTTCTTCCACGAGCCTGTACAATCACCCGAAGCTGGCGACGACCAGAGGACGCCAACGCTCTCCACCAAGCGGGGCCCAACGCTCAACAAGCCCGTGTACATACCCCTGGACGCCCGCCAGAACACAGCAGGTTGGCCCCTCCTCCTCCTCCTCCTCGCCCTTTTTGGTCGAAAATGAGTTCTGACGCACGCTTGCCCCCAGATAAGCGGAAAGCTGCGTACAAGTTTGTCCTCACCAACGCCAAGCCCTCGCGCTCGCGGTTCGTGTGGTACCCGCGGAGCTTCACCACCAGCGCCAATGTAAATTTCACCGAAGGCGCTCTGGTCTCCACCACCACCGACGGCCTGTCGAGTTCGTTTGCCTACATCGCCGACAGCTCCACCATCAACTTGCTGAACGCCAAGGCGCTCTACGACACCAGGTACATGCCCAGTGCATTCTCCTCCTTCAGGAGCAAATCTTTGCTCACACGAGCACGACCAGCATCGCCATCCTCGCGATCGAGGGCGTCTACCAGGGCGTCCTCAAGCCGCTGACCTTCGAGGCCTACTCGTACTGCTCGCCGCTGTACAATTACATCTTTGGCAAGTACCAGGAGTGCTGGGACTCGGAGGACTTCTGGACGGCCCTCGCCGCAAACCAGGTCACCGAGGCCACGAGCGTGGTCTACGTCGACGGTGATGACGTGGCATCGGGGCGGCTGCTCATCGACGGCCGCACGCCCCGCTTCGGGATGCTGATCGTGCCGGACCTGTACCAGGGCACCACCGACGCCATCTCCGACCTGCTGGGCGCCCAGGGCCGAGCGGCCCTACAGAGCTATGTCGACAACGGCGGCCTCATCTTCAGCTCTGGCAAGGGTACGGCTGCCCGGCGCCTCTTCCTTCGGCTTGATCACGCGTGGAGATGACAACCGCATCTGGGGCCCCCATTTGTTTGCGGCCGCAGGCGCCTTGCTTCTGCAGACGGTGGGCCTGGTGGCCGACAACACGTTCAACTCAACCCACCAGGTGACCGGCAAGAGCGGCCAGCTGACAGCGACCGTGCAAGGCTGCAACCAGAATCTCGCCTCTGACCCCGACGCCGAGTTTGCCCAGCGCGGGCTCTGCTTTTCACCGACTCAGGGCGGCGCTGCCACTTCGGCCTCCATCGACGGCGCGCCGCTGGTCTCTTCCCTCAACGGCTTTGCTGTCGCCGCGAGTTGGACCGGCTCGACTGTGCGCATTCGCAGAGGGTACAACACGTCCTACCTGGACTGCACACCGCCGGGCCAGGCCTTGGCGGGGTTCCTCGACATGCCCCTCAACGTCTCCCTCTTTATTCAGGACGTCCGCATCACGCAGCAGGTAGATCCTGGTCGATATACGTTTTCCGAGCCTCAGGCACATGGGGCTGATGAGGAACATTCCTAAATGCAAACAGGGCACCAACATTCCACTGCTCTATCCGCAGCTCAATTACACGATCCCGAGCCGCGCCAACCGCGTCGAGTATCTCGACTGGGGCGCCATCACGGTCAACGCCTTTGAGGCTGCTCTGGTACGTCATCTTGCTGTCTGTCATCAGATCCCGCGCAAGCGCTCTGACTTGCTCAAATCCTGAAAAAACGCCAATTAGATTCGGTGCGATATGAATGCTGACCCACTGGGCTTCTACCCCCGTGCGTCCTCTCCTTCCTCTCCTTCTTTTGTTGACTCTCCTCTTCATCTTACAAGAGGTCTTTCCCTTGATCGCAGTGTACGGGACTGGAGTCTACATCGACGATGTGCTCACGGCCGAGAATAAGGGCAAGACCAACGCCTTGGACACCGTGTTCGTGCACTACATCCCCCTGGTGACACCTCTGGTCGACATGGATAACCAGGCTCAGGTCCGCCCATTTTACTTTGAAATTTTTTGAGATTTATTCAATTAATTAAATTAATTATGTAATTCGCTCATCCTGGTGATCACACTCCACGTCCAGGTGGCCAGCACGCTCACCTTTGACTGGCAGTACTACGACCAGAGCGTGAACGGGGTGGCCAACTACAGCTACCCGTTCACCAAGACCAGCCCTGTCCGCGACTACGACTACCTGGACTGGTGGCTGCTCAACCAACGCGGCGCCAAGCTGGCCGCCAACTGGGACAGCCCCGTCAAGAAGAACAAGACCGTCCGCTACGAGGACGTCTTTGGAAGCATT
This sequence comes from Acanthamoeba lenticulata, assembly GCA_002179805.1. Taxonomy (NCBI): domain Eukaryota; phylum Discosea; order Longamoebia; family Acanthamoebidae; genus Acanthamoeba; species Acanthamoeba lenticulata. The sequence goes on along the minus strand of NAVB01000083.1, from coordinate 11,495 downwards.
CCAGGAGGCGGTGGCAACGTGTCGGATCTCAGCCGCGTGAGCAACGCGGGCTACGCCGACTCGGCGCCGCCCTCCGCCCAGTGGGCCACACGCCAGGTACGTCACGTGTTAAGGGCCCTTTCTGCTGCAACTTCGTCGCCTGACTCGACTTGTTCGGGATTGCGCGTGAACGGCAGGACTTCTTTGGCGACGCCGACTCGTTCTACAGCCTGGCGTCGGTCAAGATGCAAGCGTTCTTGAACCTGGCCGACCCGGCACAGTTTGCGCGCTACAACGTCTCGGGCTCGTGGCCCAACACGGGCCTCCCCGCCGCGTGGCAGCTGAACGCCGCGCGCACGGCGCTGCGCCACAACATCCCGCTGGCGCGGAGCGACGTCTACTTTTACCTCACGCGGCTGGGCCTGCCCATCCCGCAGGGCTACACCAGCAACTCGACCTTTTCCGCCGATCAATACGCCGACGCCAGCCCCTGCGTACGCTATCTCTCACTCCCTTGAGGCGACGCCAAGAGAGGTCCTTTCTATGCTGACCCTATTTATGCTTCTGGGGCTCTGTGGCGCACTCCAGGGCACGGCGGGGCCCAGCAGGCTCGTGGACTATTTCCACGGGCGCGAGATGGGCGCCTTGCCCGCGGCGTTCCCGCGCGGCTACCGGGGCGGCGAGTACCGCAACGAACTCCTGCGCGACTGCGCCAAACGTTGAAGTCAGCGATCTGATTGGCCGCGGATGTGCGCCGAACCAGGTGGCCATGACGAGAGTCACGTACACGGCCGCGACCAACCAGATCGACGGCTTCTTCAAGCGGGGCAACATGCCCAACGAGGCCTACGGCAAGGACAGCCAGATGGTGATCTCGCTGGAGCGGCTCCGGGGCTCCGGCCTCTCGGTGTTCAACGCCACCATCAGCCTGGCCGAGATGCTCTACGACCTCGGCACGCCCGGCAGTCACGAGCGCTTTGCGCCGCAAGTCCTGGTCCGTTACGCCTTACGCCTTGACCCTGATTTTTCTCGTTCTCATCATCATCGCCGATTGCGCGAGAAACAGAATTACAGCAGCGTCACCTTGAACAAGATCCTGGGCTTTTCGCTGCCCGCCCTCCGCATGGAGTACCGCCTGAGGCGAGGGCCCGGCAACAACGACAGCACGATCCTGCCCCTCGAGTCCTTGTCTCCCTTCAGTGCGCCCCCAATCCCCCTCACAACATATGCGCACGACTTGGTGCAGAGAGAGAGCAGAGAGCAGAGAGAGCAGAGAGAACAGAGGGGAGCTGACCAGCGCCCCATCGCACAGTGCGTACGGGGGTCTACTTCCAGGAGGTGCGGGCGCACCAGGAGGTGTGGGGCAGCGACGAGATCCACCCGGACCACAGCGATCCGGGGCTGGTCACCATCAGCGGCGGCTTCTCTGTCATCAGCAGTCTCGGCATGTCGTCCATTCCATTCCGTGAATTCCTGGTACTGCCTTTTCCTCCAAGTCTTGATTGGTTCATCTGGTTGACGTGCAACCTACTTGTCTTTCGTGCAGACCACCGGATCGAAGCAGATGATTCCGATGACGGCAGAGACCTCGCGCATGGAGTGGGCCGACCTTTGGGGCCGGCGGTGGGCGCAGCCGGTGCGCTCGCTGTTCGCGGACGCCGCGCCCGTGCCAGCCCCGCTGCGCAACTTCCAAATGACGAGCACGTTCGAGGTGGTGAACCCGTCTACGGGCGCCCGGGTCCTGCAGTGGCAATCCGACCAGAACATGCTTGTCCGCGTCCACGTCAAGCTGCTGAACAACTACCAGAAGTGGTTTGAGCTCACCAGCTGCAAGGCCAACGAGGTCCGTCGCCTGCACGTGCGCCACCTGTCCAATCCTTGGACCGCGCCACCTTAACGTGCCCTTCCATGTCCATCAAACAGGTGCTGCAACTGCGAAGCTCGAGCCAGACCATCTACTCGGACGAGACGGTGGCCAACCCGGTGACGAACATGACTTCCCTCACGCAGTGGGTCGCAGGCGGCCACCGGGACGGCTATGGCGTGTGCCTCCAGAACGGAACGGTCGTCCTCAGTGGCGTCACCATCAGCGCCGCCAACAAGAGCGCCATCCTGGAGGCCCAGCTCTGCGCCTCGAGCAAACCGTATGGCCTGTTGCTTGGCTGATGATGGTTGTGAGTGGCCATCGTGGTGATGACGATCGTGTGTGCAGGCTGAGCATGTGCAACGCCACGAGGGATGTTCCGCTGCTCCGGATGCGGCCCGGCGATGCACGGCCCACGGGCAGTGACTGGAACTACATCCCGCAGGTGGCCGAGCACTACCCTGCGGGCTACATCTCGCCCAAGATGTGGGACATGACCATGCCCGACTACTGGGACAGTCCCTTTGGCAAGGGCCACCCGTGGCACTTGGACAACCTCTTGCCCAATGCCGACGTCTCGATCCTGCGGCCGCACAACGTCATCGCCTTCCCCATCTACAAGGTCGGTTCCTGCCCCAGCACTCCACCTTTATCATCGAACTGCGTTTTGAAACAAACATGAAACAAAAATCAGGGGCTTGGCTACGACGTGGCCTACACGTCGTCGCTCACGCACCCCAAGTTCCCCGGCCGCCGGTACGCGATCCCAAGAATATATGACCGCTCCTTGAAGAAACAGGAACTCACGCCCTTGGTCGTTGGCGCCGCAGGGGCTGGTGGAGCGACAACCTGCAGAACAGGGACGACACGCTGGTGGCCGGCAACAACCGGTCCAATGCCGTCTCTGTGGGCACAGCCGAGCTGGTCAGCCGATGGCTCCCGCTTCGGGACATCACCAACCCGCCCAACTCCACCGCCGGACGTCTGTCCAACATCTACACCTGCGAGTTCAACCGCTACCGCGCGCAGGTTCGTGGCGCCATGTGAAGATGGCCGCTTTTGATGTCGCCTGACCTCGTGGTTGCAGGTGAACCCGCAAAACAAGGTCTTTTCCCATTTGAGCAACGTGGTGATGAACAACGTGGTGCCCATCAACCCGACCCTCGACAAGAACGATCCGCGCCTGACCGACTACAACTGCACGTCTTTCCCCTACTCCCCGACCAACATCTCAGCCTACAACAACTACTTGGCCACGGCCACGGCCCGCGACTGGCTCTACTTCGCGGCCAACCTGCGCGGCGGGGCCAAGGAGGCCTTCAACGTGCTGACCACCCTCCGGCCCATCTCGGGCGTGCGCTACGAGGGCTTCACCGCCGTTTCCGATGGCGGCCGCTTCACGTACTGGAACCCGGCGCTCGGGCCCAATGCGTTCGCCGTGGTCGACAACCCCGTGGCGACGGTCATGGGCGTGCGGACCGACTTGTCGGTGAGCAACATCATCTTCCCGACGGTGTTGCCCACTTTCAACTCGACCCTCATCCACTCCATCCGCCTGCTCGACGCCGACGAGGTCGACCGCACGTGGACGTCGCCCATTTACACCAACAGCTTCGGGTTCGGCGACGCGCAGGTGTCCGTCTATGTAGGCGGCACGCGCGGGAGCAGCTGCCTCGTCAGCCCGGGCCAGACCACCTACGTGCAGATCCAGTTCCTCAACAACGCCGGGTTCGACTGGAACCTGCGGGCCGACGCGATCGACTTTGTCTACGAGGGCTCGGCGCCGCTCAGCGCCAACGACCTCCTCTACAAGATCCGGCAGACCATCCAGAGCCCGCTGGCCTACAACTTCATGAACGTCCTCGTACGCGGTCTTTATCATCTGCCCTTGCCTTGGCCAATCGCTTGACCCATTTTGCCGCCGCACGCGCAGATCCCGGATGCCTACAAGCCCTATTTGACCGTGCAGCCTTCCAACCACACCGCCGACACGCCGCCACTGCAGGTGCGCCATCCTATGTGTCTGAGCCCAACTTGACGCATGCATAGCTGACCACCGCACGCACATGTTGTCCGCAGTTTGACTTCGCGAGCACCAACGTGGCGACCATCCGGGACGGGTTCGTGGGCTACTACTACTACCAGGTCACCGTGGCGAGCAACATCCCCGACAGCCTGCGCGGCAAGCTCATCTCCCTGCAAGTGACGCTCAACTCGACCTACTTTGACCGCCTCCCGGGCTACAACGACCCCACCGTACCTGCTCCCCTTCCCCTTTTGCGTGGCGAGTTGGGGTCCTCATCGCCATGGCGGTGTTGATGATGATGATTTGGGGAGAGCAGAACATCCACAGCTACACGCTGTCCATCCCGCCCATCCGGATGGGCGTTCCCTACTCCAGTGCCTCGCCGTGGGCCGGGCAGGTGTTCTGGACCAGCGGTCGCGCCGCCAACATGACCCTCACCCACGCCATCGCCTCGGACTTCCAGGTACGGCCCACTGAGGTTGGGCGGGGGTCAGGTCCGACTTGCATGGCCGACACCTCCCTCGGGCAGGTCTTTGGAGTGTACATGGGCAACCTGAGTGACGTCAACCGGCTCTCCTCCATCGCGTCGGTCGAAGCCAACCGCACCAGAAACCTGCAGGCCTTTTGGTCGGGCCTCAGCGGCAACCTGGCCATCCCCTTCACCGTCCGCCCCGCGAGCAACGTCAGCTTTGTGCGTGCACCTTTGATTAGGCTTTTTTAAAAAATCTTATTTTATCCCATACAACAGGTCACGTTTGACCTGAGCCCACTGGGCACCACGTTCCCTGTGGCCCGGTCCGTGGGGCCCGACCTGGCAGACACGTACCTCCTCGTTCGCACGGACGCGCCGCAGCTGCCCTACGGCTTCCCGGTGGCCACCTACAACATCACGTGGAGCTACCAGGACGACTCTGGCGCACAGGTCCTGTCCACTCCTCGTTTCCCTCCTTCGCGCGCCCCACGCGCTCACATCGGCTCTGCAGAAGCTGGCGCGGTGGACTTCGCGGCTGAGCGCCCGCTCGGCCGGCCCGTGGGTCGACATCAGCTTCTGGGGCAGCGTCCTCACGCCCGAGGGGCTGGTGGCCTACAACAACACCCTCTACCAGTCCAACGGCGGCATCGCGCGGGTACTGCATTGCGCCGGGCTTGCCTTGACTGGGGCGGGGCATGAGCTCAACGGTGAAATGATGGATGGTGCAGGTCAATGTCACGGCAACCAACTCGGGCAGCGCCATTGCCTACAATGTGGTCATCGCGCTGCGCATGGCGGCCAACGTGTCGTTTGTCAACGCGAGCATCGCCGGCTACCAGACCACCGTCACCCGCGGTGCGACCTCCTGCTTGCCTGCAAGATGTATGTCTGTTGCTCACGAGTAACGTCGTGGCCCGCTTTATCTCTCGCTTAGAAGCGGATGGCGGATCGCTGTTGACCATCGACACGGGGGAGCTTCTCTCGCCGGGCAACTTCTTCAGCTTCACCGCAGCCTTCACCTTTGGCGGAGAGCTCTCCGCCCTGAGCAAGCGCGCTGATGTTCGTGCTCCCTCGTGTCTCTTGTATGTCCCTGCCAAGTCTGGCTGGCGCACTGACAACGACGATGACGCGCCACAGGGCTCCTCCATGGTGCCGGTGATTTCCGGGGCGGTCGTCAAGCTGGATCTCACGCCGGCCCCGGGGTCGTCGCCCGTGACGGCGCAGCTCCGGACGCGCTATTCCGTGGCGCTGAGCTCGAGCCCGGGCATCCGCGCCACCCTGTCGGGCAACCAGACCGCGCCCGGCACCGCTCGGTTGCAGGTCGCCTACACCAACGCTCTTGCGCCCGTCCAATACGCGTGGTACCGCCGGGAGGTCGACAGCGCCAACCACACGTTCTCCCTCTTTGCGCAGACCCCGGACGCTGAGCTCGTCACCTCCATGGCCGGCTTTGCCACCATTGGTACGTGCTTGGCTGCGTTGTGTGGCGAGAGAGCAAACACTTCTTCATCGTGGGCATGGTCACTGGATCGCGATTGACCCGGGACGACGTGTGGCACAGAGTACAAGGTGACAGTCGTGTACATGGCCGCCGCAGCTGCTGGCCAGGCCATCTCCCAGACCAACATCGTGACCTTTGCCGTGGCCAAGCCAATCAGCAGCGATGACGATAGTGTGATCATCATCCTCGTGGCTGTGCTTATACCGGCCGCCTTGTGCTGCTGTCTCGTGCTGATCGCGGCGGCCATCCTCGCCCTGCGTGCCGCCCGTACGCGCACTTCCCCCATCAAGGAGCATGATCGCTACGCTTGAGCAGCCGCTGACTCGTGCATGAGTGTCTGCAGGCGACGACGATCACGAGGAGGTCGTGGTCTATGACGAGCAAGCTGGCTCATCGATCACCAACTCGATGTCGCGCCTCACATCCGCCGCGGGTGACTCGACGCCCAGGTCGCCCCGCGTGCCTCCAGTCAGACCGCCGCTCCCCAAGGAGTCGGGGTCGGGAGTGGCAGAGAACGAAGGCGAGACGACGAAACCAGCTCTGACTCGCCTCTGGCGCGAGCTATCGACGCACTTCACCGGTGCCGCGCGGCCGGCACCGGCCCCTGCACCAACGACCCAGAAGAGCGGCTCGAGGTGGGTGGTCGACATGGACTACCTCATGGTCGGCGCACGCCGCGTGGTGGTCAAGGACGGCAATCCCACCTCGCCCAGGCCGCCCGAAGGCTGGGTGGAACCAGAAGCCGAGCCCGACCAGCCCGCATCAGATGAGGAAGCCGCCCAGGAGATGGCCGATCTATCTCCCAGTGCCACCGACCGCAGGGACGCCGACGCTCGTGCTGCTGAGGCTGCGGTGCCCGTGCCGCCCACACCTCGCGTGGTGGTCCGCAAAGTGAGCTTCTTGCGCCGTTTCTGGCGCCGTGTCCGCAAGGTTCTCTGCCGCGCCAAGTGACCACAAAACGAGTATTTATTTTATATTTATTTATTTTATATTTATTTACGGAATGTACCGTTGGACCAAACGTGACCGGAAGAATTGAAGAATTTGATGGTTCACAGAAGCTGCCAAAGCAGCCCGACAAGTGGCTAGGTGCGAAATTCGGGGGAGAGGAACTGCTCATTACCCCGCGTTCCATGAATGCTTGGGGACGCCACGTCCACACCCTGCCGCCAAAGCCGTGTTGTGCCGTCAGCAAAGGCTTGCCTTCACAATTGCAACGCAACGACTGTACGCGCAGGACTCCATTGTGCCTGCCCTGGTTGTGAGGGCTCGAATCAGTAGACAACCATTTCAATCTTCGCCAGATCGCGACAAGATCTTGAATCAGTCAAATCGCCATGGATGAAGGCAGCTTCGTTATTGGCGATATGCCAACGTTCGGGCTGAATATGGACCTCGAGACCGAGTTGACGTCGCATGACGACATCCTCTTCTACCTCACCACTGGCGATCAAGACGCGACCTTCGATCCTCACATGACCTTGGGCGAGCTTGCTTCACCCCCTCTTGTGCCAACGTTCTCGGACCCAGCTTCTTTCTCTTCGTCACCCATCTCCTCCTCCTCTCCGGCTTCCTCGCCTCCCTTCTCCTTCACATCGTCGCCTTCGGATTCTGGTGCTTCGCCGGTTTCTTCGCCCTCGTCCTACACGTCGAGTGGCCAATCGTCCCCGGCAAGCCTCGACAGCGACCACTTCGTGTTCGGCAGCTGGATTGAAGCGGCTGTCGATCCTACGTCGACTATTGCGCCCACTCAGTTGCAGGAGTCTGTTGTCGTAGACCACCACATAATGCCGCCTCTTGCCATCCTTTCGCCAACGGACGAAACTGTAACCAGCCTTGCCGCCCCCTCGCCCAAGGAGGAAAGCCAAGAAGAGACCAAACCGTCCAAGAAGGACACGCGCAAGCGCAAGCGCACGCGCAAGAGCAGTGACGAGCCCCCTCCTCAGACTGCTGTTACTCTGCCTCGTGACGAACTCCTCAAGCTCTCTTCACAAGGTACTACTACTTTTCGACCACCACATGATCCTGTTCTGTACTTACGGGGTTAACACGCAACAGAGTTGGAGGACTATGCAGAGAACCTGCGCAAGGTGCGCAAGCTCACTCCCGAAGAGGAGAAGGACCTGCGGCGCCAGCGTCGGTTGATCAAGAACCGCGAGTCGGCCCAGCTCTCCCGCGTACGGCGCCGGGAGCACGTCGAGGAGCTGCAGCAGCAGCTTCAAGAGATGCAGAACGAGAACGTGCGCCTTCAGCGCCAGGTTGAGTCCCTGACCGCCGAGAACCTGCAGCTCAAGCAGCACATCGCCGCTTCGTCGTCGTCGTCATCGCCGTCGTCCTCTTACTCGTCGACTCCACAGGCCAGCCCTGTCCCTTCGGCCGAGCTGAGCGCATCGGCCATGGAAGCCGGCCGTATGTCCGCCGACCCGCCGGCCTCGCCCTCCCTGTCCAAGCTCCTCCACAGCTGGACCAGCCTGGGCAAGGACGCCACAGCCACGGCCGTCAAGGCCACCTACCTCTTTGTACGTGCCATGGCCTATTATTCTCGCTTTGTAAGAACATCGATCCCTGACCTCTTTTTCTTCTTATTTGCAGGTCATCCTCCTGTCGATCGGCATCTTCTTCAACGCGCGCTTCATGCACTATGGCCCCGGCCTGGGCCCGATGGAGGTCGGTCCGTACCGCGGCCTGCCCCACTTCTACGATGCGGCGCGTCCGGTCATCGAGTCTGGCGCCGCCTCGTCGCAGCCGGTGTACATTGAGTCGCTCAATGACAAACCAGTCAGCTCGAGTAGCCATAGTGTCAGTACGAATAGTCATCGCGGGGCCAGAGACTGGCGCCGCCGCGACATCCTCCAGGCCGACGACGAGCTTCCCCTGAGCACCCGCTCTCTGGACGACAAGATGGACGTGGTCCAGTCCTCGACGGTCGAGGACGCCAGCCAGGGCTTGTCCAACCCGTGGAAGAAGGAGACCATGTTCCCTCTGGGCGTCGACCGCCAGGCGACGACGATGACGACGGGCGAGGCGGCCAACAAGACCGTTCTCATGTGCCCGTCCTTCCACGCCCTTCAGTGGCCCGGCCCGGAGGCGAGCTCCGCGACCGACGAGATTACCTTCATCCTGCCGGCCTCGTCGGCAGCCTATCTGCCCGCCCTCCACCAGCCCTCTTCGTCCTTTGTCGCTTCGGCCCGCAGGACGAATGGCGGGAGCATGGTGCAGCTCACCTGCAAGGTCCTCGACGCGCGCATGGCCTCTCTCGACTCTCTTCTCGTCTCCTAAGCTCTCTTTCCCTTTCTTCCTTCTTTCCATTCTCTTTCTCTCTCATCTTCTCTTCTCTTCCTCATTTTATCCCTCTCGTCTGCCCGCGTCTGAGCCTCGTTCCCGTAACCGCACACCACCACGCGAGGACCTCTCCTTCATCCTCCGTCTACCTCCTCCTTCTACCTTTCTCTCTCTCTCTCTCTCTATCTTCGCGTATTATTGTTCGCTTGATTCGCTTCCCGGGTCGGCGCCGAGCTTGCACCATCTACTCCGACCACCCGATCACCCGCACTTGACCCGGGGGCTGCCCCTGTACATAGCTTCACACATAAACACACCCCCAAAGTTTTGAACCGTCTCTCTTTTTTTCCCTCTTTTCAAGGCACGCACGTGTGGCCTGTGTTTTCTGGGCTGCTGCTGTCGGGATTTGTACCCCACAAGTCACACACGCAGGAAGAGGAGGCCACACACACACACACAGCACTCCGCCAGGCACGCTGGCATTTGCTCGTGACGAAGGACCATGAAGACGACCAAGGTGCATTACAATGAGTGAGTCCGTCAGAGGGTCCTTGGCTCATGGTTTGTGTGGGCTCGTTGAGGAGGGGGAGGGGGGGAGAATGCAGTTTCAGAAACGACTGCGCAACACAATATCCCTTCATCTCTACAATGAAGAGGAGGAAGAAGAGGAAGAGGAAGAGGAAGAGGATGTGAGCGCAGAGGAGGATGAAGAAGACTATCCCACCGAGCAGCCAGTGCCAGCAAGCCACGAGCGCGCCCCACCTGCCGTTCACACTAACATGAAAACGCCAACCCCTTCTGTGCGCTTGCAAAGGCCACCGCAGTCGCGCCCGCTACCCTCGACCACTCCTCACGCTCCTCAACCGCATGCAGCGCTTCCGAGTGCTGCTGGCCACCAGCGGCCGGGGACTGCCTCCTCCGGCCCGCCGCCCATTAAACGGCAGCGCATCGAAGGGTTAATGCTCACCGCGGCCCCTGCGACTGGCGCGAGGCCCTCACCCCTCTATGCAGCTGCACTTCCCTTGCCCGCCGGTGCGCCACCACCTCGAGCGACCACGCCGGCCACCCTCCCGCCTGCTGGTCGTGCACCACCGATGTGGCTCGCGCCCGCTCCGTCTTCAACCGCGGGTGTGATCAACTTGTCCCGCGACCCGCGCCTGCGCTCGTCTGGCGTGACCGACCTCCCGCCCACGACGATCGAGGCAGGTCCCGGTTTGTTAAACCTCTCCCAGTCCGTCACGGTCATCCAGGACCACCCGTGTTGCCACGTCCTCCTCAGCGGCGGTACGCTGCACGGCCGTATGTGTGGCGGCCGTGATGTGGCCAACATACTCTCTCGCCCGACACAGTGGACGGCCGATGCAAAGAGGACAGGGACAATCTGAAGAGCAGCTGCAAGAGCGCCTTGGTGCCAGACCTCATCTGGAACGAGTTTTTCGCGTGCGCTTCTCCTCTTTGTTTTTGTTTTTTATGTATTATTTTTTAAATCTTTTTTTTCTTTTCGGGAGCTCACCCACCTCCCCCCCCCCCCGGACAGATGCAGGGGCGACAAGTGGAATGGCGAATGGGCGCTCCTGTGCTGTAAGCATGAGACCGACGCAAAAGGCCTGAAGGCCCGGTTGCAAGGTGTCTAAAACGCGATGCGCATTTAAACTCCCAGTTCGTCGTGAGTCTCACCTCACCGATGATAATGATGATGATGACAATGATGGCCAGGCCAACCGATGGCGAGACGGACGCTTCAAGCGAACTTCATGGCGCACATTGATGCCCTGCGCAAGGGCGGGCCAACTGTACCCAATCCCCCTCCCTTATTTCCGTTCTAAACCGATGTTGACCAGATGGGAGCGACACAGGACACGCTGGTCCTGTTCAACGTCCCTCTTGGTTATCCCCTGGATGAGCTCCAGCGGTCGCTCAACGCCACAAGTGTTCATGTGCGTTCTTCCCTTTTCGGTGTTGTCTCTTGCCGCTTTGTTTTGGCGCTGACGGGTGGGCCGACAACAGCGTATGTCCCTCGGGAAGCCCTCGCGACAGGCGGAAAAAGGGACGATCCGACAGCATCTGGAAGTGATCGCCACCTTTGTCTCGCCGGACGCGGCCGCTAGAGCACGTGGCCTCAAAGGTGACATCTCGCTCGCCGACGGTCGCGTCGCGCACGCGAGCTTCTTTCCTCTCCTTGAGCCGTTTTCAAAAACGAAATAATAAGAAAGAATAATAAGAATTTTTTTTTTCCTCTTCGTGCAAGTGCTTTGTGCATGTGGCATGCAGCCTGAACTTGGAACCAGCCGACAGGCTTTCCTGCAAAAGCAGTCCCTTCTTCAATCCTTCCGCTGCTGTCAGGGCACCCCCAAGCTCACCTTGCGGTGCC